>QLTV01001478.1:1603179-1628707 GCA_003457575.1 Thermophis baileyi
CCACTATTTGAGGGGCTGCCACAGAGAGGAGGGGGACAACCTATTTTCCAAGGAAACCGAAGGCCAGACAAGGAACAAGGGATGGAAACTGAACAAGGAGAGATTCAACATGGAAATAAGGAGAAATTTTCTAACAGTGAGAACAATCAACCAATGGAACAGCTTGCCTTCGGAAATTGTGGGAACTTCATCACTTGAGACTTTCAAGAAGAGATTGGACTGCCATTTGTCAGAAATGGTGTATGGTCTCCTGCTTGAGCAGGGGGTTGGACTAGATGACCTACAAGGTCCCTTCCAACTCTGTTAATCTGTAATCTGTAACCATCCAGTTCAGTTTCACACAGAAAGTTTTCCCATCCGTGGCCCTATGCTACACTGGGCACACCTGCCTTCTTATGTGCTTTTGATTTCTCTAGATTCCAGCCTTCCTAGATTAGATTGGCAGTGTGCTGCCCTTTTTCTCCTTGCAGTGTTGTTCAGCTTCAGATGATCTGTTCCTCCAGCTAAAAGAAATGGCTGTGTGGATTTAACCGTGATGGAGGCTGAGTGCTAAGAACCATCTGCTTTCCTGACCAGTGGTTTGATGAGGAAGAGAGGTCATCCCTCATCTGAACTTCAATTAACTAAAAACATTTCTCTCCTTGGCTTCCGAACTGGCAAGTAGCCCTCTGTAATAGAAATTAGAATTGCTGTACACTGCCACAGGGAGCTGTTTGTAATTAGCTACTTAGCAGGCAATCATGCTGTAGAAATGTACGTAACCATCTTATTTAGAATATAGACTAGCATTCCTCAAGCTGGGCTCCTTCCAGATGTGTAGACTTCAATTAACAGACTTCCTCTAGATCCAGAAAAGCCAAATCAATTGTTTAAAAGAAGGATGGGTGAATTCGTGAATTCAAGGGGAGTATTCTGATGTTCAGTGGGAATTCTTTCTCGTTTTTTTTTCCTCCCTGCATTTATATTGTTGGAAGAAATATCCATCTGGTTCAGTTCCAGTCTGGGAGAAAGACACTGGAAACATGGAGGCTGATTGGAAAGAAGGTTTAATGAAGCAGAACCACCAAGCACGTGTGATTCTGCTGCAGCTAACCACATGGAGTTGAGAGTGGGTGGCTTTTATACCTTCTCTTGGGCTTTGCACTTGAACTTCCTGTTCCTGTGCAAGAACATGTATTCTATTGGCTGTTGTCAGACTCCCATGGGGCCATGTAGAAGTTATAGCTGGCTCTATAGATTGTCTGAGCTCTCAGGTTTGGTTGAAGTTTGCTGCTGAGATGATGCAATGAAGAGGCTTGTGTTCTGAAAGGGTGTTGGGCAATTCCTATTATGGCTTAATGGCTTTGTCCTGGTTTGGATCTTGAGTGAGGGCTATTTGCTTATGAATAGAGCTATCTAGATACTTGGCTTCTTCCAATAAACTCTTTATCTTTTAAGTGCTGACATCTGCTGAGGGCTATTAAGAAAGGTGGGGGCTGCTTTCTGTTTGTAAAAACATGTTTCTCCTTTAGGGAAAAATAATATTCTGCTTTTTTTAATATTTCCCAAAATATTTCATTCTTCTAGGAAAGGGGTGGGTGCTAACTTTCTACAGCGTAAAGTACTGAGTTGGATTTTGCTTCCTGGTTTTACAAATGTTCTCCAGAAAGAGAAGCTTCTGTTTTTCTCCCACTTTCAAATTCTTCCTTTTTGTGCTGTAGAGATCGTTTCCACTTCAACTGAATTTGGAATTTTGGAATTAAGCCTGAAAATACCAGTATTATAGGACACAACCCTTCATCAATGTCTCGATGTTTGCTCAGAAACATTGGCTGGAGGATGTTCAGCTCAGCTATGAAAATATATGGGAGTCAAAGGAATCCCGGCAGAAGACTGCAAATAAGTAGAGAAACTGACTGTACATCATTTACCAAGGAAAAGATGTCTGGTTCTTTCTGATCCTAAAAACAGCTCTGTGAAAAAACAAAATCCCGTATAAAAATCTCATTAAAAATACAGTTCACCGTAAATTTCACTTTTTAAACTGACATACTTACTAATAATCAAAATTAATATGATTACATCAGTGGGGCAACATAACTCATAGAGATGAAAGAAACCCAAAATTTAGTAACAATAGAGCAGATTTGTAAAAATGAAATGATGGAGATGTTGAAATGGACTATTTTGGTTACATTAAGGTTTTGTTGAGGTTTATTTTTAAACTAGAGATTATTTTTAGAATATTGTTTGATAATTATGGATAAGTGTTTTTGAATTAATGACTAGATAGATTTGTTGAAGATTGTAGAACTATGGTGTACGCTGTTAAACTTAGATGTTGGTTATGTTATGCTTAACCTTGTGTAGAAAGTTAGCACCCACCCTTCTCCTAGAAGAATGAAATATTCTAGGAAATATTAAAAAGGCAGAATATTATACCTCCCTGGATGAGAAAAGGAGAAACATGCTCTTGGAAAGCAGCCCCCACCTTTGTTAATTGCCCCAGAAAGACTGGGCCATCCTACCTACAAGACAAAAGGCTGGGCCAGCTTATCTACAGAACAAAAGACCTTCACCCTCAGGACATAATAGGATTAGCCCTCTACCCATCTCACCACATGGCACCTGGGAAGATTGCATCACCCAGGAAGGTTCAACCAAGCCTGGGACTCAAGACAGCCTACAAAGCAGAGGTGAGTTCCTCCCGGTTTGCACCGGTTCTATAGAACCAGTAGCAAACCGCTGGTGACATCACAGATCCAGTTCTGTCGGTGCCGGTCCGTGGACGCCGCCATCTTTTTTTTTTTTGATGTTTTTTTGGGGGAGAAATTTTTCTTTTGAATTTTTTACTATTTTTTTTTCCTTCTGTGCATGCGCCGAAGCCGAGTCCCCAGCACTGCGTATGCGCCGCCATCTTGTTTTTGGCTTTTTTTTTTGTAATTTTTTGCGAATTTTTGCCACTGCGCATGCGCGCCCACGTGGCACACAATGCGCGCGCAGCCACATGGTGCGGGAGGAAGCAAACCGGCAGCAAGGTAAGTTAGAACCCACCCCTGCTACAAAGTTACCCCTGCATGGCCCCATGGGAGTCTGACAACCAATCAGAATACATGCCCTTGCCACAGGAACAGGAAGCAAGTTCAAAGCCCAAGAGAGGGTATAAATCTCTCTCCCCCCCCCATGTGCTCATTGCCCAGGACCTCAAACCATGTGGTCCTGTCCACCATTAAACCATCTTTCCAAACAGACTCCATGTTTCCAGTGTCTTTCTCCCCACTTGGAACTGAACCCAGATGGACATTTCTTCCAACACTTGAATAAGAGATTACCTAATTATATATTTATATCTAAGAAAAGGAAAAATACTTTCTTTTTTATATATTTTTATCTCTCCCCCCTCCCCTTTTCTTCTCAACTTTTTCTTCCGTCTTTGATACATAATAAAGTTGTTAATAGAAAAATACAACACTGTGCTTGCTGTTACAAAATCTATAGGTCTTGAAACTTGGACACAAGTAGAAATAGTAAACATTCTAAAAGTTGACTTCTTGATCTCATTGCTAAATAAAAGATAGCAGAAAACTATCTCATTCATTTCAATCCCAACAGTTCTCAGGAGACACCAAAAGAGAGAAAATAATAGAACTTCAAACAAAACATTTTCTATTCATTCACCTTGAAAATAAATATTCTGTGTTGTAAAGAGGTCTGCTAGAATTCATTTTGACCTGCTCATTGTTGGTGAGAAGGAACTTACAACTGATTTGAAGAAGGCAGCCAAACAAAGAAAAAATTACAATTTGAGGAACAGAACTGCATTTCTCCTGGCTTACAGTTTCTGCAGATTTTATTTAGATAACTATCATTCTCATTAGCATTGCTGAAATTACAGAAAATTGTGAAATAGAGGATGGGACTCTTTTGCTACTTGAGGTCTAACATGAGAAAACAAGGCAAGGAAAAGGGAAATAATAGATTTTTTTACAAGTCAAAATTTCTCTGGCATGTAATAAACCATATATATTGTATGTGTATGTGCGTATTTTATACATATAAAAGTTTTACATAGAATATAAAAACAAACATAAATGGATAAAGATTAAAAGCAGTAAAGAATGAAAGAACAGAAGCAAAAGTGCAGAAAGAAATAATAAAAAGAAATAATAAGTTTCCAATTTCCTTTGCAGCAAATATAAGTCCAATTAGAAAATTATCTCTTCTACTATGATTACAAAAAAAAGTTCACTCTTTTCTATTATCCAGTTTTTTATGGATACATAAACTTTTTTATGCCTACATAAACCACAAAAACTGTTCTTTTCCCTTGAAATCTCAATCATGACAGAGTTCCAGTCATAAAGGGAATATTTATAGCTATTTTTGCTTGGTTGTAGCAGCAGACAAGGCACCAAGCTCCAACCTAGTTTACTTCACAGAATTTTTCTGCAGGGATAATATTAGGAGAAATCTTTATATAAACTGCCTTGGGGTCCTTTAGGAATTTTTTTTTAAAAAAAATAGAGAACTGTCTAGTCTAAAGAAGAGAAGGATTAGGGGCAGGGGTGAAATGCTACTGGTTCAGACCAGTTCTGGAGAACCGTTAGCAGACATGTGGCCTGGTTCACCGAACCGGTAGCGACAGCTGGCTGGCCACGCCCCCAAACCGGTCCCCTGGTCGCCGCTCACTTGCCCTGCCCCGCCCTGTCTCTGCTCTGCAGCTTGCCTGCCTGAAGCGCTGCGCCCCTGATCTGCCTGCCAGGTAAGTCTGCAAAGTCATGGCCTACCTAGCTGCCCCTGCCCCCCACCGTCCCAGCCTACCTTCCCTACTCCATTCCTCGTGGCCTGCAGCCCTGACATGCTTGCCTGCCTTCCACACGGCCTTCCCGGTGTCCCCGTGACCAGCTTGCGAAGGCAGGCAAGTGGAAGGCCGCGTGGAAGGCAGGTGAGCTGGATGGGGAGTGGGGGAGAAGGCGAGAAAGTGCGCCCGGCCACTTACCACTTTGCTCCCCTAGGAAGACCAATTTGAATTTTCTAAGCAGGTTCCCGAAATTGCCTCCCGTAGTCATGATGGGCCTGGCTTGGCAGAGGGCTGCGCCGGGAGGAAAGCGAGGGCAGGGCGGGGAGAAGCAGTGTCTGCAGACTGGCTCCTTTTCTCAGGGCGACCCTAGCGCTCCCCTGCCCTCGCCACCAGCAGAGGGAGTCTCCGACCTTGGCGTTCTACAGGGGAGCTGCCAGAGCTGGCCACAGCCTGTGCTTGATGGGCAAGGACGTGATTCCGCACCGGAGGAGGGCTGCAGGAGATGCTGGAGCGAGCGCGCTGCTCTCGGCCACCTGCTGTTGCTGCTGCTCCTGGATGCCGCCTGCCACCCGCTCGCCTCCCTCCCCAGTCTAACCCTAACCCTAACCCCAGCACTTTATTCCTTCTCCCACCGCCGAGAGAAAGAGAGAAAGAAAGGGAAAGAAAGAAAGAAAGAAAGAAAGAAAGAAAGAAAGAAAGAAAGAAAGAAAGAAAGAAAGAAAGAAAGAAAGAAAGAAAGAAAGAAAGAAAGAAAGAAAGAAAGAAAGAGGAAGGAAGGAAAGGGAGAGAGAGAGAGAAAGAGAAGAGAGAGAGAGAGAGAGAGAGAAAGAAGAGGAAGGAAGCACCACAAACCCTGGCACTAGACGTGGCTTCAGACGAAAGATGAAAGATAGGAATGTAGGAAGAAAGAATGGAGAGAGAAAGAAAGAGAGAGAAAGAGAGAAAGAAAGAAAGAGGAAGGGAGAGAGAAAGGAAGGAAGGAAGGAAAGAAAGAAAGAGAACTAAGCAAGAGCATTGTTAAGTGAGTTTCACCACATTTTACAAGTTGGCCACGCCCATCCAGTCACATGACCACCAAGCCATGCCCACAGAACTGGTAGGGAAATTTTTTAGATTTCACCACTGATTAGGGGTTATATGATAGCAGTCTTCCAGGGGCAGTCACAAACATGATGGGGTCAACCTATTCTCCAAAGCCCCTAATGGCAGCACAAGAAGTAACTAATGGAAGATCACTAAAGAGAGATTCAACCTAAAACTAAGAGGAAATTTCCTGAAAATGAGAACAATTTATCAATGGAACAGGTTCAGGGGCGAAATCCTCTGAAGTCTGCTACCAGTTCGCTTCGCGTGTGCTTTGCGCATGCCTGCACGCTGCGCACGCATTTGCGCCGCAGGCACTATTGTGCAATGCTGAAAAAGGAGCATTTTGAAGCCATCAGAGTCTGCAAAGGTAAGTAGAACAGCGAGGGGAGGATCAGCTGTACGGCGCAATTTAGATTAGCTAGAAAGCAGGAAATCCTGCTTTCTAGCTAATCTAGATCGCGCCGCACAACTGATCGTCGCACAGCTGATTGTCCGATATACCAGTTTGGCCGAACCGGTAGCATTTTTTACTACCAGTTCGGGCGAACCGGTCCAAACCGGTAGCATTTCACCTCTGAACAGATTGCTTCTAGAAGTCGGGGTGCTCCATCACTGGAGGTTGTCAAGAAGAGATTGGACAACCATTTGTTAGGGGGGTTGGACTAGAAGACCTCCAAGGACCCTTCCATCCCTAATCTATGTTCTATATGGTGGACCTTATTTCTGTTTTCTTTTTTGGGAGGACATCTTGCCTAATGAAGAACCATGGAGAACTCAAAAATTTAATCTTGAGTTTCATTTGGATTGAAATGCTCATAATCTTAAAAGCTAAACAGAATTGGGTTTGGTTAGAGGGAGTTCATATAAAACCCCCAGAGATGTGGATTAAATGGGAAATAGCATTTTAAAATGAACCTATTGCATGCTAAACTTTTTAAGCCAAGGTGGTGTGGTCCTTGGAAACGCCCGGTAAAATAGAAAATCTAATCAATGGATGAAGAGGCATAGAGATTTGTGCCTATTCTCCAATCTATGCTGAGAACTATATCATAATAATAAACTATATAATAAACACCCCTTAAAGTTCAGTGCTTGTAGCCTTTAAGCAACTTTTGTTATGGGGGAGAAGTACCAATAAACCAAAAGTCAATTTCACCATTTCTATGCTCTCTCAAGAAAAGAAAAAAAGGGGGGGGGAACCAGCGGTGTCCTCTATATTTCAAAGATGTTCTTTTAGAGATCACGTCCAGTTTACCAATCAATCACTGAAGTGTCTCAAGAATACCAAAGTATTAATCTCAGTGAACCACATCAGAATACCACCCTATCTGAATGCGTAAGATGCTCTCCATGAAAACTTCTTTAAAATTCCCTCTGCCCACTTTCCACAACATTTCTCTGTATTCATTTGAGCAAACAGAGAACAATACTCTCATCACAAAACTGATCACACACCAAAAATGGTTTTGTTTGGAGGGAGAGAGGGGAGGAGGAAACACAAAATGAGCATTTTGGTTTTCTGTCCCTCTTTTAAATCTAGTCCTGTTACTGCTGAAGGTTTCATTAGCTTTATAAACTGATATGACTTTTTTTCAGATGCCATTAGCTATTTGAACTCTGCTATTGTGCTTCACAAATCCTCTTAGCTGTTTATCATGACAGAAATCAGAAGTATCTACTTCCAGTTTCTAATAACCACAGCTTGGAAAATCATCCAAATAAAACATTGTACTTAAATTGTATTATGATTAGTTGAAAGAAACCTACTTTGTAAATTACTCCACTCTGACTGTAGAGAAGTTAGGTTTTTTTCAGCAAAAATTGGTTATAAAAAGGTTTGGGGGCAAAATTAATTTTGTATGCCTTAAAAAGGAACTGGCCTGTTTATGATTTTCAAACTGATCTGCATTGTACTTCTTCAATTGTATGTATATAAAACTCTGTCAAAATAACATTCTAATGAGGAAAAATGCATTGAAATGTACGCAATTGTGGATACATTTTAAATTTATTTTAAAAAAGATGATAACAGAAGAGGATGAAATAAACTAAAAAAAAAAAGAGGAACATTTTAGAAAGTAAAACAGATTCACCCATTACTGTAATTCTCCCAATATTTCCTCTGAAAATATACTTTTCATTCAACAGCGGCTTTACAACTGTGACTACAAAGTAGAATAAGGGTTTTAATCTATGCATTATTACGACCACTTTGCATAATTTTTCTTTTTGAAAATTCCTTGCAGTCACTTAAGAAATTCAGCTACGGTTTCTGATCTTTCAGAGAGAGAATTGAGAATTCTCTGAATGGAGAAGAGGGTAAGGCTGAAAAAGATTAAAGCAGAAACGAGACATTCAGGCGTGCCGAAGGCAAATGCTACATTTTTCTGAATCTCTATCCATAAGTTAATTTGCCTTCCCACTTTTTCTGCCTTACCTCATCTTGAAACCACTAAGTTGAATTTTAATTTGCAGAAAATTGGTGGAAAGGAAGTCGGGGGGGGCTGCAGAATTGACAAGTGAGGGAGCACATTCTCCCATGGAACAGGGTGAGATCTACATGTTCGGGGGGGGGGGAAGGATCACATACAGGAGTGGGTTTCTCTTACCTTCCCTACCGGTTTGGAAGTGTGCGCGCGCGTCACATCCAGGTACTGACCCTCTGCACATGCACAGAAGCCTTTGTGCATGTGCAGAAGCCTTTGCGCATGCGCAGAGGGTTATTTGCCAGCTGCTTTCAAGCAGCTGCGACCGGGGAACCGGTTCAGGGGCGTGGCAAACTGGCCTTCACTACCGGTTCGGCGACCCTGGCCAAATTTCCGCCACCGGTTCGTGCGAACCGGTCTGAACCGGTAGCAACCCACCACTGATCACATACTGTGATTAATCAAAAGTACATGACAATGGAATGGAACAATTGTATAGATCAATGCAAAACTTGTAACTTGGCTTTATAAATCCACAAAGGCACATTGGAAGAATTTGGATCCTACCAATAGAAATTGGGCCAGCTTGTTGTATTAGTTAAGGCAGCAGGCTAGAAAACTGGGAGACTGTGAGTTCTTGTCCTGCCTTATCCATGCAAGTCAGCTGGGTGACTTTGGGTCAATCACCAGGAGACTGTGAATTCTAGTCCCTCCTTAGTCTAGTCATGAAAACCAGCTGGGTGACTTTGAGGCAGTCACTCTCTCTCAGTCCAACCTACCTTATAAGGCAGTTGTGGAAAAAGTAGGAGGAAGAAGCACTATTAGGTATGTTCACCACCTTGAGATACTTATAAAATTAATAAAGGTACCATTAAAAAAATCTAATAAATACAAAGTAGCCACCATGAGAAGAATTTCAATTTCCTGTATTAATTTAGATCTAATTCATCCACATAGGACTAAAAAGCAACTCCCTATGAGATATAATTAGGCACTTATCTTAATTAGATCATAAAAACATGATAGTTGTTCCTCTAATTTGGTCTCACGTGGCATCCAGAAAACAAACATTAAGTCTTGGCTGATCATCAATTTTAAAAGAGCCAGTGTGCATTTATTCAGATCAGATTTGGATCAGATTTATAATTTAGTTCTCTGCCTATTGGGGTGTCAATGGGGGACAGGACTTCTTGCCATGCAGTCACAGCCACTTTTCCATGGCTTTTTTGTGGATGGCGCTGCCACAGAGAACTCAGCTCTGCTTCACATTTTAGACTATTTTTTCCCAAAAATCTAAACAATATTTGTACTGAGTTGACCATTCTTTCTTTTAAAATAGTTCCAATAATAAAACCAGATTTATTGATGGGTCCTTGGTGCTCCCTGAGCTTGGTGGTTTTCTTGCAGACGTTTCATTACTCAAACTGGGTAACATCATCAGGCCTAGTGTGGGCTTTCTGAAGTGTTTGATGCTTGATATGTAGTACCAATAAAGGAGAATATTTGTAGCTCAGGGTTGAAAGGAGGGGTCCTTGCAGACGTTTCATTATCCAACTAGGTAACGTCATCAGGGCTAGTCTGCAAATCTAAAAACAATAGAAGGAACCTGATTGCTTTTTTTTAAGAGCCGTTGTGGTGCAGTAGTTAGAATGTAGTACTTCAGGCTCACTGCTCACTTCAGGAGTTCGATCCTGACCGGCTCAAGGTTGACTCAGCCTTCCATCCTTCCGAGGTTGGTAAAATGAGGACCCAGATTGTTGGGGGCAAGAGGTTGACTCTGTAAACTGCTTAGAGAGGGGTGGAAAGCACTGTGAAGCGGTATATAAGTCTAAGTGCTATTGCTATATCTATCTATCTATCTATCTATCTATCTATCTATCTATCTATCTATCTATCTCTATCTATCTATCTATCTATCTATCTATCTATCTATCTATCTATCTATCTATCTATCATCTAACTATTTATCTCTTTACAACCTTACTATGAAACAAATTGCTGTTTCACAGCCAAGCGATTTTGCATAGCCATATATTTCAGAAACAGTTGAGATATTTTCTCCCAGTGTCAGCGTGTTAACTTTCGAGTGATCACTGAATATAATGAATGTTAAACTTTAAAGAATGCATCAGGTTCCTTGCTGCAGCAATTGACACAAATGAACCTCTTTTCACCATCAGACAAGGAACATTAAAGCCCTAGCAAGCTGTTAAAATATGGCATGCAGAGGGCCCGTGGACGTCAGGGAGATGGCATGGCTGCTATTAGAAAAAGATGGAAATGGATCCTGAACATTTTTATCAGCGTGAGGAAGTTGTTGCATTTGTTAGAGCATCAAAGCAGATTTTGGAACCCAGTGGCCAGAGATATGTTGTATCTGGTTCAACAATACCTCTATAATAATTTTGAAGACTATGCAATGCAAAAACCACATGATTGCTTAACTTGATGGTTTGGTTCACACAAGCAATGCTTGGGCTCCTCCAAAGGATCAAACTGGCAATTATAAAATCTCACTTTAGCCCATTTTCATGCCACTGTCAACTCTCAAAACAACTTTAGCTGAAGCCATAGTCTTTGTTACTTCATTTTTAGGTTGCCATTCCATACATATGGGGGGGGGGAACTACGGGATGTGGGATATTTTTCTCCCATATGCCAGACATAACAGCAATAAGGCCCGTGGGAATCAAGGTCATCTCAACGAGAGTTCACAACGGTTGGAGGGAGTAGCTGAGCTGAGTACCATCTACCTGGTTGGCTAACGTGACTAGTGGGTGGGGAATGTCTATTTCTTTTATTATATTTAAACATGGGAAATATTTAGAGTTGGTTTCACATTTGAACGTGCCGATATGATGTACCGAATAAAATGGATCTTTGAGAAAAGCCACATCCTCAGAGTCCTGAATTGATTGGGGCCATTACTTGGAACCATGACAGCAACATTGTGCGAATCCATCTAGCATTTTTCTTATAACAGAATATATAATACCAGTTAGGACATTTGTAACATTTGAAATGTTTAGCAAACAGTGGTGGCAATACAATGTTTTATTCAGCTAATTTCAGAATGGCTGAGCTTTTCTTATCACAGACAACCGCTTAAATCAGTTCCTATCACTCCATCCAGTTTTTGATGTTTCTATTGGCTACAACAGTGATGGCGAACCTATGGCACGCGTGCCACAGGTGGCACGCAGAGCCATATCAGAGGGCACACGAGGCGTTCCCCTATGTCAGCTCCAGCGTGCATGCGCGCACTGGCCAGCTGATTTTCGGCCTTGGGGAAGGCCGTTTTGCCCTCCGGAGGCTTCAGGGAAGCTTCCTGAAGCCCCGGAGTGCAAAAAACGGCCCAACGGGCAAACCGGAAGTGCATTTTTCCGAACTTCTGGTTTGCCCGTTGGGCCGTTTTTCGCTGTCCCAGGCTTCAGTGAGGCCTTTGCACATTCGCGGGGGGCGGGGGAGTTGTGCGCATGCAGGGGGCAGCGTGGAGCATACGTGGGGGGAGGAAATGGGTGTGGGCACGTGCGCGTGCGCTAGCGTGCGCACACACACCCTTTTGGCACACGAACCAAAAAAGGTTCGCCATCACTGGTCTACAACATCTGCTGAAATCTAAATTATAATTCCACTGCCTTTAATGAAGATCATGTTTTGGCCAAATAACATTACCCATGGCCACTTATTGTTTCATGGATATTTCTTCTTTTATTTACTGTCCCCCCCCTTTATTCACAAATGTAGTCCCAACCAACCAGAGACCATGTAATAAATGGGGTGTAGCAACCAGACATGGCTATACTATCATAGTATTGTGAACAATGCACTCGTCTTGGAACAAAAACAATATTGGCTAAACAATAAGCTGGCTAGTACCATATGATAGATCTAAAGGGAAATAATCATCCCAGGGTGCAACAGAATGTGAACAGAAAATAACAAAAATAAATCCATGGAAGGAAGCAGTTTTCTTGATTACAACTGCTGGATAGTTTTCTAGAACAGTGAATAGTCTTGGGCAAATAATCAGAATCATGAGTGCTTTTATAAAGCTCAAGATTTGCTTGCTATTTTTTTTAATGGATTGCCTTAATAATCCCTACAGCAACCTATAGCCCATATATAAAATCCCTTGATATACGCATCTTAAGATACTCTGAAATTCATATTATAGCTTTCTAATGCAGTGTTTCTCAACTTGAAGGTGTGTGTGCTGTTCTAGGGAGATGTTGTAAAGCTCTTAACAGCCAAGTATGAGGAATGCTGGGAGATGTAGTTTAGCAACAACCAGTCAGCCATCCCATCCCTGCTTACTTTTACCTCAGAGTGATTATTTTAATCATGGCATTATCACAAACAAAAGTGACTTTGCCAGCCCAACATCCACTGTGGCTTGGAGATGAATAAACTTGAATAAACAGAACTGAAAAAGCTTTTTGGATGAGAAGCGAAATGTTTGCAAAGAAAAAAAAACCCAAGAAAATCCAGTTGCCTTTGGGGCAATCATGGCCCGGATGATTGAGGATCTCCATAAATAAACCTTCATATACAAGGCCAAAGAAACATGATATGGTTGTTAAAACTGTTCAGAGGAGATAAGCCATCATTTGTCCCTCTCCAAATGCCAGTTTTTGCTTTTGTCTGTTTCAACGTTTTCAGGATACCAGCTGTATCTGTCCTGAGGTATTAACCAGCATCAACAGAGGAAGGCAACAGTGGGCAGAAGTAATGGCAAGCGAGAAAATGACAAATCAGTCTGGTGAATTTGAAGAGACAAGTTTCAAAAAGATCACAGGTGCAAAAGGCACTTCTTTAACCACAGTTCATTCAAAACCTGGAAGTAAACATTTAAAAAAGAGCTGTTTTATCCTGAGCAACTTCTAAAAAACCAGTTTTCATGCCACAGATTTTGTTACAGCTGCCTGCACCGCCATTTCACAGTCTGACAAACAAGATTTCAATTCAAACTTAAGTTCAGCTGAATGACAGAAGGAAAAAGGGAAGCAGACTTTACCTGTCAAAAAGAGGAGGAGGTAGAAGACTGGGGAAGGAGGAAAAAAAGAGAAGGGGAACATTGGCAGGAGGGATGAGCAGAGGAAAGGGAAAGGAAAGGACGCTAGAAAGAAGAGAGGGAGGGAAAATGAAAGAGGGAAAGAGGGAGGGAGGGAGGAGGGAGGGGAGAAAACAGAGAGAGAGAGAGAGAAAGAGAGAGAAAGAGAGAGGAATGGAAATGAATGGAATGGAATGGAATGGAATGGAATGGAATGGAATGGNAAGGAAGGAAGGAAGGAAGGAAGGAAGGAAGGAAGGAAGGAAGGAAGGAAGGAAGGAAGGAAGGAAGGAAGGAAGGAAAGGATTACTTCCCCTACAATCCCCTCTCATGCTTTACCAACCAGAATTTGGTACAAAATTAAAGTGAATTAGAAATACAGAAAAATCAATATGTACGGAGAGTTTATTTTCTGATGAATGAACCTGTGTATTTCATTGTGGCAGTCGGACCAAGAATTCTGCTCTTGATCTTTTCTACTCTGTATTTTTCCATTGCTGCCCCAAGATTCTCTCTCTCACACACATACAAATGTGATATTATTCTCTGGTATTTAGTTGAAAAGCAAGAAGAAAAGTTGGTTTGGGGAAGAAAACTTTCAGTGATCTCGTAAGTTAGATGCAAAGACTACACCCATGAGAATTTTACCAACATTGCTTTCTCCTTTGAGAAAAGAATTTGATAGATCCCCCCCTTGTTTTCTCTCTCTTATTTATCTATTGTATGATTTCTCTATATGTATAATCCATCTATCACATGTTCTAACTAAACTATTCTCAGGTTAATGTAAGGCTACTTATTGTTTTTTTTATACTTATACTTCACTGAAGCATTGCCATTTCAGCTAACTTAGTTTTGATAGACTTCCATTTGTGCACCCTGTGTGATGGACAGGTCTAGGTTCAAAGATTGTAGGCTTTGCATTACACATGTTTATACAGTTTCCCTCCTTAGAATAATAGTATCATAGAACTGAAAAGAGGACAATCAAAATGTCTTCTTTATGGGAACAGACTAGAATTGTTTGGAGTTTTTACCTTAGGGGAAAAATAGATAACGGAGAAGGTAGTGCCCAATATGCATAAAGTCCTGTGCAATGGACAAAATGGACTACAGGTAGTCCTTGACTTATGACCACAATTGAGCCCAAAATTTATGTTGTTAAGTGAGACATTTGTTGAGTTTTGCCCCATTTTATGACCTTTCTTGCCACAGTTGTTAAGTGAATCACTGCAGTTGATAAGTTAGTAACCCGGTTGTTAAATGAATCTGGCTTCCTCCTGGACTTTGCTTGTCAAAAGGTCACAAACGGGGATGCATGACCTTGGGACCCAGCAACGGTCATAGGTATGTGTCAGTTGCCAAGCATCTGAATTTTGATCACATGATCAGGGAGATGCTACAAAGGTCGTAAGTGTGGAAAAACGGTCATAAGTCACTTTTTTCAGTGCCGTAACTTTGAATGGTCACTAAATGAACTGTTGTAAGTCGAGGACTACCTGTAGAACATTTTTTTCCCTCTTACCTCAGAACATTTCAACTAGAGTTCTTCCAACAGAAATTATTGGAAGGTGTTTTAGAATGGACAAAAGTAAATACTTCAAAGAATGTACAGTTGACTCATGAAATTCCTTGTGAAGAAAAATGTAGCAATTGCCATAAATTCATGGAAGACAGTCACCAAGATTCAAGGCTACTTCCAGTTTGTGGGACCATCTGGCTCTGAATATCAGTTTCAGGGGAACAACAGTGCAGGAGAGATACAGTATGTCTCTATCCCCTGATTGCAGATATGACCCAACAAAAAGGATGAGGATGAGGATGAGCCAAAAGCCCAGCCTGGAGTTCGGGGCCTTCTGAATCCAGGCCATTGCAGTAAATCCGTAATTCTTTTTGACTCAGGAAGAAACACCTCTCCTTGCTTTCACCCAGCAGCAGCCCTTCAGCCCCGAGAAAAAGGCCCTCCGTCAGGTCCCCATAGATCCCTATCGGGATGCTGCCATTCTGGCGGGGAGGGCCAGGATGCTCTTTTACAACCTTTTCCTGTTTCTGGTTTTTCTGTCACTTTGATGTACCTTCTTGGGAAAGGGAGGGGGAGGGATCTGGGGCCATCTGTTTTGCCTCCGCTCCAAAGGAATGGGCAAGGCGGCACCTGAGAACAACCTTCTTATCACCTTGTCAGCTCGAGTTCTCACAACAACTTCGCACCTGTGGATTGACTCACCTCTGACTGGACAGAGGGGAGGGGTTTTCTGCAACGTTTAATCTAACAGTTGCAGTGGGAATTTCAGTGTCAGGCCGAAGGGGTGGTTAAGGATGCTATACTAACCCCCTATGTTATTTTCTCTCTTCTCTTGTAGGACACGTTTTTTTCTTGAGGGGAGGCCGCCTGTCAGGCCGAAGCCTTTCTCTTTGGATCTTTGGCCTGCCACACTTTATGCTATTTTAAAATGTATTTTTTGCTGTGGGAATTTGGGAGGGGCAGTTGCATGAGGGATGTCTGCATGTAGCCATAACAAATTCCTTCTAGATTGTCAAGGTCATCCTTTGTCCTGCACCTGCACGGAAGGAGATTGCTGACATGGCTCTGTCAATAAATTGGAACTTTGAGGAATGCTTTGCCTCGGACTCTGATTTAATTCCAGATGCTATTCGGAACCCTGACATTCAGATCCTGCCTTACTCTTCTTGCTATCACTATCTCCCAATAAAAGTTTCCTTTTGAAATGTTATTTGTTTCAAGAGTTCTGCTTTCTTGAGGAGAGAGGAGAGGCAAGTCCTTACATTCTCCTTCCCTAGACCGGCCAGCCGGAGCAGACTTGGGCCACTGCTGAAAAGTTGGGTGGCAGAAGCTGGATGCAGCCTCGCTGTACATGACTGAAACAAGATGCCCTTACAAAATGCCCTGGGGGAGGATTGCAGAGCTTGGCAGAGCAGCTTGGCGGATACGAGTCTGGAGGCTGTCAGGACATTGGCTTCTTCAGCTGGGGAGGGTTAGGTTCAGGATTAGGGTTAATCCTAACTTGGCCTCTTCATAGACCTTTGGAGCGGGTGGATGTAGAAAGGATTAGATCAGGGTTCAAGGGTAACGATTGCTTCTTTGGCGTCAGAAGACAGGAAACATTAGAGGACAGGGAGCAAAAGGGATATAGAAAGTAGAGTGAATTCTAAGTAGTGTTATCAAATTCAGTATATTGGTACACAGTGGCACAAGTAGAAGGGGCTGTGCTTTTGTCTTTCTTCCTGCAAGTAGTCCTCGACTTACAACTGATTATTTAGCAACCGTTCAAAATTTGCACTGAAAAAAGTGACTTACGACTGTTTTTCACACTTATGACCGTTGGAGCATCCTGATAGTCACATGATCAAAATTCAAATACCTGGCAACTGGCTCACATTTATGATGGTTCAGTGTCCTGGGTCATGTGATCCCCTTTTGCGACCTTCTGACAAGCAAAGTCAATGGGGAAGCCAGATTTATTTAACAGCCATTTTACTAATGTAACAACTGCAGTGATTCACTTAACAACTATGGCAAGTAAAATGGGACAAAATTCTCACTTAGCAACAGAAATTCTGGGCTCATTTGGGGTCCACCTGTTGAGGACTATTTGTATACTGTAGATGCCATAGTTCCCAAAAATCTCAGATAATATGACTACTCTGGAAGCTGGAAGCCTGGGATATTTGGAGGGTACTGGACTGGAGTAAGCTCATGGTAAATATAACAAAACCCAATAGTATGTTTGGATCAAAAATTGAAATTATGTCCCTGGTGTCTCATGTGCCAGCATTTTAGCATACACTTTCAGTCAAAATATACTGAGCTTATCAAAATAACTCTGACGCTTTGTACATAAAACATCTTCCACCTTAACGCAGCTTGGATTTTGTTGTCTTTCACCATTTTAAGAAGTCTCCCTTCAAAATAGAGCCCTAGGTGCATAGCATGACTCGATCTAACAGGTTTTGATGGACACAGAGTTCCATCTTTTGCATTTTATTCTGTTTTGAACATGAATCGCTTGTCAAAATCAATCCATCAAGGATTCAGAGAACTCCAGATGCTGGGGGCACACTCATCTCTCTCTGGAAGGATGTGTGTGAAAAAAACATAAATCCAAACCTGATGAAAACGGAGGAGAGAGAACCTGCTGGAAATGTTTCTGAATGTCTGAAATGGCCCTGTGGCTCATATTGACACTTGTCCAGCATGAGTCAAATGACTTAGAAAAGGATGTGAGAAGCAGGCTAGTAGTTCACACCGCATTTATATAAAAGAAAACTCCATCATTTTCCCAGGACTTTTCTCAAACACTGTATTTGATTGTACATCAAACATTGATCGTATTGTCAGGCCGAAGCCATCTTATTTGGACACTTTGGCCTGCCACACTTTATGCTTTTGAAACGTATTCTTGCTGTGGGAATTTGGGAGGGGCTATTGCATGAGGGATGTAGAAAAGTAGCCATAACAAATTCCTTTAGATTCTCAAGGTCATCCTCTGTCCAGTACCTGCCCGGAAGCTGATGGGAGTAACAGACACGTTGGCAGAAGACGAGTGGTGAACGTGATGAACTTGTGGATGTGGGGACAAGGGGCTTGATCTTTCAACTGGGTGGAGAAACCCTCGTAGCATCAGATTCGGGTTTCTCACAGCTGTGCCAACATGGCTCTATTAATAAATGGGAACTTTGAGCAATACTTTGCATTGGACTCTGATTTAGGTTTAGATGCTATTTGGAACCCTGACAGATGGGCTTTTACCCCCTGGAGCTACCCCGAACCTCGGGGCGCTGTTCGGGGTCCTGAGCCCCAGCACCGACCCAGCAACGGGCGGCGCAAAGACTCAGGGAATATGGAGGAGAAACCAGAGGAGAAGGAGCAAGCTGCAGGGGAACAAGTAGAGGACAAATCCATTGGAAGCATCAAAATCCGCTACTATCCTTCCCCGGAATTCACGGCTGCCATGGAGGCCGCAGAGAGAGAATGCCAGTCGGGGGCTTGGCGCAAACAGCCGGCCCCTGAGCCCCTCTCTCAGCCAGAGTGGACCTCTCAAGGAGCAATTGGGGGGCTAAGTCCTCCCCCCAAGCGAGCGTGGGAGCCTCACCTGGGTGCGGGGTTAGCCACAGCCCATGAGTGGAGGCCATAGAAGATCACGGTCACCGGTCGGTCTGAAGGTGAGGGATCCCAGCCGCTGTCTTGCAGTCAATCACTGATGGATCTCCACGACCAGTTTGGACGCCTAAGCGTAAGTTGGACAAATCCCCCCTCGGGACCCGAAGCCACTAGATGGAACCTGGCCCAACCCATGTTCTCCTTTCCAAGGAAGCACCTGGGGCCCCAGTTGAGTGGGGACACAGCCTCTTTCCACACTGCGGCCAGCGGGACCCCAGGGGACCTCTACATCGGGCCAAAGCCTGCGTGGACCACCCTTCACCCCGAGCCGTGGGCGACCCACCAAGCCAGCCTAGGGAGCCCGCATCCTTGGCAGCAGGGAGCGTGGAGACTGCCAACTCCAGCCCAGCCGCCAAACCTCGGCATCGTGCTGCCGTGGCAAGCCCCACCTGGGTGGGCTTTCTTCCCCGGAGGAGAATCCATGGATGCCGGGATCCCCTCTGCCACCCAACCTCATGCCGGGGCTTGGAGTGGCGCAACAGCCCCTCGTGATGCCAGGTCCTGCCGCACAACCCCCACCGCAAGCGCAGGGACCCCTCCCCACCGACGGGGGCGTGTTTGGAGCAGGCCAACAGGTGCAGATGGGAGGGGGGCTAATCAGAGGGCCCCTGCAACAAGCCATCGCTCCACCGGCCACACAAGTGCAAGCCGCTGCCCCGCCCGCCCAGGAGCCACCCCCCCGGTTCCATGCCACGTTCGATGGGAATCCCAAGAAACTAGCCTATTTCCTCCACCGAGTTTGGGCTTACATTGATGAGTACGGAGCACAATTCCGGTCGGATAGACAGTTAATTGACAAGATAACCAAGGGACTTAGACTAGAAGTGCTCCAGCAAAGCCACGACTCCAAACTAGGAGGACATTTTGGGTTCCTAAAGACCCTCCACCTAACATGATGGCAATTTTGGTGGCAAAAGATGAAAACGGAGGTGGAAGACTACGTGAAAAGCTGCTCCACCTGTGCCACCAGAAAACACCAGCCAGGAAAGCCGCCTGGACTGCTGCAGCAAGTGGCCAATCCCAGTAAACCCTGGGAGGAGATAGCCATGGACTTCATAGTGGAACTCACAGATAGCAAAGGAAACACCGTGATCTGGACTGTGATCGATCTGTTTTCCAAGCACATCCATTTCGTTGCCTGCTCCGGACTTCCATCAGCCAGACACTTAGCGAAGCTGTTCCTTAAACACATCTACCGACTACACGGAGTCCCTAAAAGAGTCATCTCAGACCGGGGTGTACAATTCACCGCCAAGTTCTGGAGAGAGGTCCTGATGGTGCTCGTCTCTGTTTCTTGTCTGAGGGACCCAGCATTGTCCGAAGACATTTTACATGGTCATGTGGCCAGCATGGCTATATGCCAAAGGTGCATGGAAAGCTGTTACTGTCAGGCCGAAGCCATATTTTATTAGAGACTTTGGCCTGCCACACTTTATGCTTTTGAAACGTATTCTTGCTGTGGGAATTTGGGAGGGGCTATTGCATGAGGGATGTAGAAATGTAGCCATAACAAATTCCTTTAGATTCTCAAGGTCATCCTTTGTCCAGCACCTGCCCGGAAGCTGATGGGAGTAACGGACACGTTGGCAGAAGACGAGTGGCGAACGTGATGAACTTGTGGGTGTGGGGACAAGGGGCTTGATCTTTCAACTGGGTGGAGAAACCCTCGTAGCGTCAGATTCGCGTTTCTCACAGCTGTGCCAACATGGCTCTATTAATAAATTGGAACTTTGAGAAATACTTTGCATTGGACTCTGATTTAGATTTAGATGCTATTTGGAACCCTGACACGTATATTGCACAGAGAAAGAGAGAGAGAGAGAGACCTTTTGACAAAGGATAACGAGTCTCTATGCATCCAGAAGTTGGTAAACTACAGCTTCAAATATCTTTTGTAATTGTTATGTTCACTGGAGACTTTGAGTGTTGTAGATTTGCAGCATCTGAAGAGGCAGAAAACTGCCCTTTTATTAGACCAAGGACCAAGACAGATGACATGTGGAAGGAAAGGAAAGGAAAGGAAAGGAAAGGAAAGGAAAGGAAAGGAAAGGAAAGGAAAGGAAAGGAAAGGAAAGGAAAGGAAAGGAAAGGAAAGGAAAGGAAAGGAAAGGAAAGGAAAGACCAAGGACCAAGACAGATGCCATGTGGAAGGAAGGAAGGAAGGAAGGAAGGAAGGAAGGAAGGAAAACACTGAGGACCAAGACAGATGTCATGTGGGAGGAAGGAAGGGAGGGAGGGAGGGAGGTTCCAGAAAGAGTGGTGATGGTTACCACCTTAGCTGACTTCAAAAAAGGGTTTGACCAATCCATGGGGGAAAATAGCTGCTAGCCTTGAAGGCAGTAGGACCACCTCTGAAGGCCTTTTGCTAGGAGACTCATGGGCTTCTTTCTGCAGTTGGCTGATCACAGTGAGAACACATTATTGGATGGGCCAAGGGTCCAGTGCATGAGGTCATGGTTTATGTTCTCAAAATAGTAATCTGAGACTGTGCCAACGTTTAAGAAAACTACTGTCCAGTTCTTCATTTCAAGGAACTGACACACAGATTAACTTTCCAGAGATGAAGGTGTCACCGTTTATAACAATCTGTGTGGCAAGTGAGAAATATTTATAGATTGGTGTTTGCTCTAAATTGTTCTAAATTATATTGTTGCATTCATTGGTTATTGTAACTTGATAGTAGGGTATGTTAACTAGCCACAGTGATTTGCAACCATTTTATGGCTTAGCTAATTGTAGTTTAGTCATCAAACTATGTATTATGACTCCTGATACTATCTTCACTGAGGCCACCAACTGGCAATGTGATAGAAGGTCGACGTAGTTTTGTGAGAGATTAAACATTAAAACTACACAGCTAAAAAAAACTAATGCAAACTAAGCTACATATAAACAAGAAAAGTGAAAAGCACAGAGAGAAAAAAGGGGAGAGGGGGAAAGGGAGAAAAATATAAAAATGAAAAACAAGAAAAATTAAGAAATGACTCCCCCCTTCATGAACACAGGTACATTTTCAATAACTTAGCACCTTCAGTAATATTTCAGTGAAAAATCTCTTCATCCATATCTCATCTTCTATCTAGTAGTAAATAATAAAACCCCATCATTCAATCTTATTCAGCAAAGTCCATTAACAAATACCAGAAGTGTCTGTCTGTCTGTCTATCTATCTATCTATCTATCTATCTATCTATCTATCTATCTATCTATCTATCTATCTATCTATCTATCTATCTATCTATCTATCTATCTATCTATCTATCTATCTATCTATCTATCATCTATCATCTATCATCTATCTATCCTTTAAACAAGTAGAACAATTTCATATTTCTTTATTTTACTTTATACAGTACCTTGCCATTTTATCTAAAGATGCAAAGAAAAAAAACCTTCTTTCCATATCTCATCTCATATCCATAAACTTTTTAAATTTCACTATTCAAACGTAATCAAGAACAACTCCATTTACCAGAAACAACAACATATTAAAAATTTTAATCTTTAATCCCTTCAAATGATGTCACACAAATTAATTTCTTATCATCTTCTCTTCATCTCCTCTCAATTTTAATACCATAGCTTATTACTTTCTCTGAGATACAACAGAAACTCTCCTCTTCCCATATCTTGTCTATATACAAATATTTAAAACCTCATCGTTTAGTCCTAGTCAAGAAAAAAACCCCCACTAAAAGCTGCTTAAAAAAAGAATCATAGAGATTTTAATCTTGGTTGAATAAGCCAACTTTGTAAACCTTCATTTTACTTTTAAAGATCTTGTTGTTTATTCCTTTTAAGTAATGTTCAAAAAGCTGATTTCTTTTCTTTATCTCTTTATCTTTTCTCAGGAAATCCATCATTAGTACAACACAACTCTTTTGTAACTGCAAAGTAAGAAAATTGTCCAAGTCACTTTTCTGAGTTTAAAAATCCACGCATCAAGTAACTCTTCTGATTTTTTTTATTTGTGTTTTCTTATTAAAAATTCAGCGGGCGTTATTTGTAGGTCCTGTATAACTTCTTTGTCAGTATCATTTTTGCATACTGTCAATTTTAAATCCATATCCAAATCAGCCTGATGTTATATCCTCTTCTATCTCTTCCTTTAAGACCATTTTTGTCAGGTGAGTCTTCTAAAAGAAAGAGTTCTGGGCACATTGTTGGCAAGAGTTAGACTACTTTTCTCTATTCCCTATTCTGTATTAGTGGGTCTTGTTTAATGACAATCTTTAATTCTTTCTGGTTGCCTCTAGTAACCAGCCTTCAATATCTCCTCTTATCAAATTTTTCTCTCATCCAGCACATTTTCCCAGGGAGAGATTTCTTATACTTAAACTCTAAATCTTCATATATTTTAATAAGATTTTAAACAAACTACAGGAAGTTTTCTTATAAGTATTTCAAAATCTTACTTCCAGTCAATCTGGCCTCTTAGTCCATTTGAAAGCTTTCCAAAATCAACATTCTAATCACTCTTTTGTTGCTTAT
Source organism: Thermophis baileyi (assembly GCA_003457575.1). NCBI lineage: Eukaryota > Metazoa > Chordata > Lepidosauria > Squamata > Dipsadidae > Thermophis > Thermophis baileyi. The sequence goes on from QLTV01001478.1 coordinate 1,626,195, forward strand.
TTCCAAATAAAAAAGTTTTTCTTTAGGTTTTAAACTTACATAAAGCTTCTTTCACTGTGGGTTGAAAGAAAATCACCCAGTGTAATGAAACTTGTCCTTCTGAAAGTTTTTAACATCCAAAAAGCAATTTAAAGAGCATCTGTAAGGAGCACTTGGATGATCCCTAATCCTCTCCTTAATCCAGAGAGGAGTTCAGGCAGCCATTTCTTACACCAGATCCATTTTCCATTATGGTCACCAGCTGTGCGAATAGTGCTTTACCCCACTATTTCTTCCCCACAAAAGTCTACAATGGGTTTAATTTCCAATGGGTTCAAGTGGAAATTGTACCCCTCACCCTGACAGGGGACAATCACCAATTTCATATGTCTTCACTCTGATATGCAATAAAAATTCTTATCCAGTCACATCATATTGAGTTCTGGAGAAAACTTTACTAAGTCCAAGACTAACATCTTAGTCAATAATTGTGAATTTATGGAATGGAAATTTATTGTCAAACCCTCATCCATGAAGCTAGACATACACGTTGTCCTCAACTTACAACCATTCATTTAGTGACCATTCAGAATTATAATGGCACTGGAAAAAGTGACTTTTGACCATTTTTCACACTTATGACCATTGCAGCATCCCCATGGTCACATGATCAACATTTGGACACTTGGCAAGTGGTGAATATTTATGACAGCTTCAGCGTCCTGGGAATCATGTGATCCCCTTTTGCGACCTTCTGGCAAGCAAAATCAATGGGGAAGCCAGATTCACTTAACAAGCATGTTACTAACTCAACAACTACAGTGATTCACTTAGCAACTGTGGCAAGAAAGGTTGTAAATGGGGCAAAACTCATTGAACAACTGTCTTGCTTAGAAACAGAAATTTTGGGTTCGGTTGTGGTCCTAAGTCGAGGATTACCTGTACTTCTAAAAGAACACTTTAAACCATGACAATGCTGAGCTGAAACAGTATTCTAAGTCCATCTAATTAGCCTGTACTATAAGTCAGGGGCATCTAAGTGCAGGAGATTGGGCCATATCACAAGCTGGGCTATTTGCAAGTTATATTGACACTGTTTTCCAAATCCACCAAGTTAGAGAAAACAGAATGATCTTCAATGTGTTTTTAAAACCACATTTGCCCTTCTGTTTAGGTTGCCAATAATGTGATGACAACAAAAATAACAAACCTTGGAATGTGCAACCAAGCAGGGATTGCAACTTGTTTATCAGTATAGAAAATAAAAGATCCTTTGTGTACAAAATTCTTAAGCGAGGAAACAGCTGCAGTTATTATTGGAGATAAATTATTTCTGTTGTATCTGTTGCTCGCAAGAGCGGCTCCTAGATTGTGTGTCATTTCACTTCTTCAGACTGGAGAGGTCTCAAAGGACTAGGATAGTTTCAATATTTTACTTGACATAATAAGAATGCCAGTGCTAAGTTATCCATGTTACCTGCGCTAAGATTTTCATTATTTACCCATATGGATCTCCCTCCGTGCTATCTGTTAATATTTCAGCTTTTACCCAGTTCCTATTTTCTCCCATTACTTTTAATAAAATTCATTCTTCTTATGAAATTTCAGTGCATTTAGCTAGTTACATGATAAGCAGTTGCACTTTTGAGAAGAGCCATTAAAACCTGGTTTTTAAGAAAGACTGAGAGGGGATCTAGAAGAGTTTGCAATCCTATCCTCAGTGAAGTTTTGGATGTTTTTTTTTTGGCCTTGGATTGTATTCTTATGGTTGGTCACACCGTCAGCCAGATGTTTAGACTGGACTAGGAGGGGAGGAGAGGAGAGGAAGAGAAGAGAAGAGAAGAGAAGAGAAGAGAAGAGAAGAGAAGAGAAGAGAAGAGAAGAGAAGAGAAGAGAAGAGAAGAGAAGAGAAGAGAAGAGAAGAGAAGAGAAGAGAAGAGAAGAGAAGAGAAGAGAAGAGACTGAGATACTAGAGATAAAAGTTAATAAAAGAATTCTTTATTGGCCAAGTGTGATTGGAAATGTTAGTGCGTCTTATACACCGAATACAGCCATTTTTGGCCTCCTGAAGCCCCGCCCCCACGTCCCATTTTTGCAAAAAATGCCCCAGTTTTTGTCAAAAATGGGCGAAAAACAGGCCATTTTTTGCAAAAATGGGGGCGTTTTTGCCTTCCCCCAGCCCCCAGGAGCACTCTGCGTGCCCCATTTTTCGCAAAAACGGGTGAAAAACAGGCCCATTTTTGCAAAATAATGGGGCACGCAGAGGGTTTGGGAGGCCTGCAGAGTGCTCCTGGGGGCTGGGGAGGACAAAAACTTTTTTTTCTTACTTACCTCTTCGAAATGCTGGTGCGTCTTATACACCGGTGCATCTTATAGTCCGAAAAATACGGTAAGTTCTCAGTGTACATAAAAAAACATTCATCAAGAATCATAAGATACAACACTTAGTAATAGTCATACAAGCTCAGCTCTGGGACCTTAATTAGTTGATTAGAACCTTGGAGAGCTGGCTTCCACTGCCTGACAAGCGCCCA
>QLTV01001478.1:1643146-1656104 GCA_003457575.1 Thermophis baileyi
GCACACACACACAGAGAGAGAGAGAGAGAGAGAGAGAGACAGAGACAGAGACAGAGACAGAGAGACAGAGGGAGATTGGCTGATGGGTGAGCATCTTTGGCGAGGGCTGAATCCAGCTGAATCGCTCTCTCCTCTCTCTCTCTCTCTCTCCCTCCCTCCCTCCCTCCCTCCCTCCCTCTCTGTCCCTCTCTTTCTCTCTCTCTCTCTCATCTCTCTCTCTGTGTCTCTCTCATCTCTCTTTCTCACTCTCTGTCTCTCTCTTTCTCTCTCTCTCTCTCTCTCATCTCTCTCTCTTTCTCTCTCTTTCTCTCTGTCTCTCTGCCTCTGTCTCTGTCTCTCTGTCTCTCTGTCTCTCTGTCTCTCTCTCTCTATGTCTCTCTGTCTCTCTCTGTCTCTCTCTGTCTGTCTCTGTCTCTGTCTCTGTCTCTGTCTCTCTCTCTCTCTCTCTCTCTCTCTCTCTCTCTCTCTCGTGTGTGTGTGTGTGTGTGTGTGTGTGTGTGTGTTCCCCCTTGAACCATTTCCAAAAAAAGGCGGGGGGTGGGTTTTTGTTTTTGTTTTTTTGCTGATGTTGTTCTTTCTTCTTCTTTGGGTGCTTTTTACCATGATTTAAATCAAGAGTTATTTCAGGTTCCCAGATAAATGAAGTTCTTTCATCCTCCTGCTGTAGCTCCCTGTTGGCTGGCCCCGCCCCTCACCTGCCCCTCACCCTCCCCTCCCACTCACTCCTTCTTCTTCCAGCCCTTGTAGGTGCTGCGTGCACCTCGGTTGCTCGGGGAGGCGCGCGACTTGTTCTCTGCCCCAAGACACTGGCCTGGCCTGGCTGTGGCCAATGCTCCACATCGTAATGGGCTCCAGGAGGAGGAGTGGACACATTTAGTGCACTTCACAATGGGGGAGACAGTGTCCCCTCCTCCTCTTGGAGACCATTACCACACAGAGCATCGGCCGCAGCTGGCCCGGGCCAGTGTCTCGGGGTGGAGACCAAGTAGCATGTCTCCCTGAGCGACTGAAGTGTGCGCAGCATCAACAAGGGCCAGAAATAGTGCCGGAAGATGTGCCCGCAAGATGAGGAAAGTACAGGGGAGCTTCGCTCCCGCTCTGGAATATGGAGTGAGTCTCCATCCCCTGCCGTCGCCCTTACCTTCTCAGGCCAGGCGAGGAGTGACTGGGAGGGGAGGGCAAGGGGCGGAGCAAGCCAGTGGTGGGTTCAGCCGACAGGGAGTCACAGCTAGGGGACGAAAGAGCTGCATGCGGTTCTGGAGCCACAGGTTGGCGACACCCTCACTAGACTAAACTGGCTTTGTACCAAATATGGATTTTATTACTGTATTTTCCTTTTATCTATTTTACCCTGGATTTATATCTTTTTTGTTTTCTATTTTTCATATGGATGTAAGACTAATCAATCCATAAACTATCTAACATACGTGAATGAAATTCCAGGTTGGTTCCACAGTAATATTTTCTATCCTACTGTTCAGCATGCTTGCAGTGTGGTACTGTCCAAGATTGCAGGACTTAAAGATAACCTTATTCTCTATAACAAGCGATTACCAATAAAGACATAAAGGAAGCCCATAAAGATCTCTTTTCACATTAAATCCTGTGCCTGCAAAAAAAAAAAAAACTGCTAGGAAGACTTGGAAAAGTGAACTGTTGTCAACGTTTTACTGAACTAAACAACAACAAAACAAACCAACAGTAAAATAGATTGAATTTCCTCCTATCACATTAATATATTTAAGGCAAACACTGACATGAAACAAGCAAAGATCAAAAGGACTGAGATGTTTCACGGAATAACAGACCATCTTGGTGGGTGGCAAGTTATCCTTCATTGCGGATATTTAACTAAAGGTTAGATGACCATCTGTCAGGAATTTCTAACTGCCAATTCTGCCCAGAGCTGAGCTTTATTGAAAGAACATCTTCCAACTGTATGGCTGAGTTTACCCAGCCATATTAAGCCATAGTAGCTCCTTTGATATGGGCTTAATACAATTATTTATGAACCTGTCCACCATCGTATTCCACAGATCATAATTAGAAGAAACTATATTTCAGTGGGATACAATATTGGGTGAATTCTGTGTGTAATTCGAAATTCTAAGATGCCCAAATATGGAATGAAATGACATGATACCATGCCAATGAGTGGCTTTATTGATGTCTGATATTTTTTTAAAAAAAATAATAGTTTTTAAAATTAGAGGGAATTGGGGCAATGCAAAAGGAAATGCTGGCGGCTAACAGGTAGTCTTTGAATTACGACAGTTTAGCAACTGCTCCAACTTACAACAAACCCCGAAAATGGCTCTTATGACCCAGATTCAAAGTTCCAATAGCCACTCCCTCAATCATGAGTTTGCCCTTTGAGTGCTCAGTAATCCCACGAATCCCTAGTGCCACATAATGGGGTGAGCTCCCGTTACTTGCCCCAGCTTTTGCCAACCTAGCAGTTCGAAAGCATGTAAAAATGCAAGTAGAAAAATAGGGACCACCTTTGGTGGGAAGGTAACAGCACTCCGTGCGCCTTCGGCGTTTAGTCATGCCGGCCACATGACCACGGAGACGTCTTCGGACAGCGCTGGCTCTTCGGCTTAGAAACGGAGATGAGCGCCGCCCCCTAGAGTCGGGAACGACTAGCACATATGTGTGAGGGGAACCTTTACCTTTTATATATATTTGCTGGTTTAAAAAAAAGTCCATTTTTCCCAACAAAAAAGTCCATTGTGGACAATGGATTTACTTAACAACCAAATTTATTTAATAACCATGGATTCACTTAACAACAATGGAAACAATAACGTTGCAAATTTTGTTGGGTTACATGATGATCTTAATAACTGGCATGATTTACAATTGTAATTCTTGGATCAATTAGGGTTGTTAGTGGAGGGCTACGGGTATTGTTTTTAATCTTCTCTGCAGGAGGTGGGAGGAAATAGGAAATGGTATAATTCATTTATTAGAATATTCCATATTGTAATGCCAATTTGTCGTGCCCTAGAAATTATAACTACAGTAAGGTGCCCCTCCTTACAGCATTATTAGATTTTAGGAAACCATTTTTCATTCTGTTTGCAAATGTTATTCTGTGGGAGGCAACTGACAGGAAATCTCCCTGTAGCTATTTAGGGTTGTAACAAAAAAATGACTATCTGCACTGGAGCAGTAAAAAAAAAAATTAGACAGGTCGTAGAGATTTAGAAAATGTTGAATGTAAAAAGATATCCATTGATATGATTTATTTCCTAAAATCTCTAGTGAGTTTCTTATGGCTGACATCTAAAAGGCAACAATGCACTTGTCAAAAAAGTTATCACCTAAGGGGGAAAAGCTAACCAAGATTCTTCCCCAATGGAATCTTACGTGAGAGGCAGTCAGCTAAAACTTCAAAATAAATCATATAATTAAGAGAAGGTTGATATTGCTTCCAGTTTGACTTGATAGAGTCAATTGTCTTTTCATATTGAGGGACAATTTGATTCTGGTTGTTTGTTTGTTTGTTTTTAATTGTGTCAAGACTATTTGAGGATTTGTATTATGGGTTTTGGGTTTCAAATGACACAAAATTGTGCTGCTAATACCCACAAACTGTAGTTGATATACTCAGAAGGCCACAGAAATGAGCTTCCCACCTTGGCAGTAGATTCATTCAATGTCACATGAGACTTTCAAGCAGTCTTTGGGAATAGAGATATTTCAAACTATCATGTTATCTCTATTTTAACATAGAATAGAATAGAATAGAATAGAATAGAATAGAATAGAATAGAATAGAATAGAATAGAATAGAATAGAATAGAATAGAATAGAATAGAATAGAATAGAATAGAATAGAATAGATTAGATTAGAATAGAATAGAATAGAATAGAATAGAATAGAATAGAATAGAATAGAATAGAATAGAATAGAATAGAATAGAATAGAATTTTTTATTGGCCAAGTGTGATTGGACAGACAAGGAATTGGTCGTTGGTGCATATGCTCTCAGAGTAGCGTCCCGAGTGGAGGAGTTGAAACAGTTTATATCCAGGATGTGAGGAATCTGTAAATATTTTCTCAGCCCTCTTTCTGGCTTGTGCAGTATACAAGCCCTCAGTGGAAGGCAGGCTGGTTGCAATTGTTTTTTCTGCAGTCCTAACTATCTGTTGAAATCTGTACCTGTCCTATTTGGCTGCTGTACCAGACCAGACAGTTATCGAGGTGCAAATGACAGACTCAATAATTCCTCTGTAGAACTTTTTCAGCAGCTCCTGGGGCAGTCTGAGCTTTCTGAGTTGGCACAGGAAGAACATTCTTTGTTGTGCTTTTTTGATGACGTTTTTGATGTTAGGTGTCCATTTTAGATCTTGCGATATGGTAGAACCTAGAAATTTGAAGGTCTCTACTGTTGATACTGTGTTGTCTAGTATTGTAAGAGGTGGAAGTATGGGAGGGTTTCTCCTAAAGTCTACCACCATTTCTACGGTTTTGAGTGTGTTCAGTTCCAGATTGTTCTGGTCGCACCACAAGGTTAGTTGTTCAACCTCCCGTCTGTATGCGGATTTATCATTGTCTCGAATGAGGCCGATCACTGTTGTGTCATCTGCGAACTTCAGTAGTTTGAAAAACTAACATGAACAGTAACATGAATTAACACCAGTGTACAGGACAAAAACATACCCAAATATGGCCATCAAAGAGCAGATTTTAATTAAGATACTGGCATACAAATTTATATTTGGAAAAGCCATCATGGTTTTGAGAAGTTCAGAAATGTATTTTTAAATATGCTTTTTTTGTGCAGAATTGAGACCTTTAAACCACTACATGAATTAATGTGGACATGGAAAAGAATGGACTGAAGGATAAAGAGAGAAGGGATTCATAGGTGCCAAAAATGGGTTGATCCATCCTAATTCAAGTGCAGAAGGCACATAGGCTCGGAGGTTATCAGAAAATGAACAGCAGGATTATAAAATCCTGGTTGGGACACACACATTGAGCACACAATCTGTCTTCTTTGATGTTTTCGTGGACTGGCGCCAGTGTCACGACACTGACATTCGATGAATATTAATGAAGATCTGAAACTCACCCTGCCTTCCTCCGTGCTCTTCCAACCATTTATCCAAAATCTGGTATCCACTGAGATGATTCCAGATTGAGAGCAGCTGCCAAGCAGTTAATAAGCTTCCTACCAGCCTTCAAGTGCCACCCACCATCTACTGGCCATAAAAGCTGGATAATCACGCTTGATTCATAAAAGAATCCTATATGCTTCCAAGAGCCAATAGGACATCACAATTACCGTTCCTTTATTTATTTATTTTAAACAGAATTTCCACAGTTTATTGAACAAACAGCTTGTCCATATCTGTGGAAATCTGTTTAGATTCAATCTGGATTACCAACCGTTTCCTTGTCTGTGTAACCAACCAAAAAAGATGACAGCTCAGGCGAGAAAAGCTGTTAATCCAACCATATCTCTGCAGTTTGAGATCTACCATCAAAGAGTGCCATTAGTCTAAGCACCAGGCCTTCAGCGATAGATTTCTAGAGTGTCATTTCAGGGTCTATTAAGGTTATCAGGCCTGCACGGTTGCTAAGATACCAGGAATCCAGGAGGAAAATAAAAGATAATGGTAGATGCAAAGAGACAGGCAGTGAGATACTTACCTGGGAGTTTTCACAGCCTTTCCCTCATTAGAATCAAGATTAAGATTGTTTTCAAAGGTTCTTGTCCATTTCCCTACCAAATTTTGAGATGGCATCCCATTAAATTGGCAAACTGTCTTCTTAATTCTTACATTGCAAAGAGAAATCGTACTGAAGAAAGTTAAAGTTCATGACTCTCTCTCTCTCTCTCTCTCTCTCTCTCTCTCTCTCTCTCTCTCTCTCTCTCTCTCTCCCCCTCCTCTCTCCCCTAATAGATGGAATTTTTGACTTTGGGGAATGAGATTGTCCTGTATTGATTTCAGGGGCATTCTGTACTAATGTACACAATGCCTCTTCCAAGTGTTATAAAATTAAATTTGTACTGATTGTTGCAAAATTGTTAAAGATATTAAGCTCTTTATGTGGCCATTTTCTGGGACATTTTTTTAACTACTTCCTTTCTTAAATCAGGTATAAGGAGAAGAAAGGAAGCTTTCCAGAAATAAATTGTATTAAATTGTATGCCTCGGGATTACATCAATCCAACAAAGAAAGGAGGGGAAAAATCATGAAAAGGCACTAATAATGGCAAGAATATGTAGTTCTTGAAATGTAAGCAGGTTTCACTACTTCTTCTCCAAAATTATCCTTTCCTGACATGCTGTTTTATAAATATATGGATGCTACAATTAAGCCTTTATGGTCATTGCATCACAATGCTAGAGGAACATAATTCCAATATGGAACATAGAAACATAGGGTGAGAAGGGACCTCGGAGGTCTTCTAGACCAACCCCTGCTCAAGGAGGAAATGTTATACCATCCCAGTCAAATGGTTGTCTATTTTTTAAGACCTCCAGTGATATAGCACCCACGATCCTAGGAGGCAAGCTATTACATTGAATAATTGTTCTCACTGACACAAAATTTCTCCTTAGTTCTGGACAGCACCATGTTCTTGTCCATTTTCCTACCAAATTTTGAGGCGGCATCCCATTAAATTGGCAAACCTTCTTCTTAATTCTTACATTGCAAAGAGAAATCACTCTGAAGAAAATTAAAGTTCATGATCGCTACTAAGGAAAAAAAAACATGTTAATATAGTGAAAAGATCATTTATCATTTGTGAACTTAATGCAAATCTATAAGGCAAGAGCGCTGTGCTTTAAAAGGATGCTTTTAGGATAAGATGAATTTTCACTCCGTTTGGTCTTATAAAGAACTTACTGTATTCCTTAAATGAGGAGTCATCTGCATGAGGATGCTACCTAAGGTAGCAAGAGTTCCTTAGATGTGGGCTCCTGCTTCCAGCTTCCTAATCATTAATGGCTGCATTTGAACTTGGCCTCTGCTTTTTTCTTTTTTTTCTTTTTTCCCAAAGATAAATGATTTCTAATCCAACAGTCTAGTTTCCTTTTCAAAAGGGTTGATATAAATAGTACCACTGGAGTTCCATCTGTACACTCCTTTGTCCAGAGACAAGATCCTAGCTCTTTGCCGGTGCTGAAGGTGGACACATCAAAACCTTAATAACAGATATAACAGATTAACAGAGTTGAAAGGGACCTTGTAGGTCATCTAGTCCAACCCCCACCCAAGCAGGAGACCCTACAGCATTTCTGACAGATAGCAGTCCAGTCTCTTATGAAATCCTCCAGTGATGAAGCTCCCACAACTTCTGAAGGCAACTTCTGTTCCATTGGTTGATTGTTCTCACTGTCAGAAAATTTCTCCTTATTTCCAGGTTGAATCTCTCCTTGTTCATTTTCCATCCATTATTCCGTGTCTGGCCTTCAGGTGCTTTGGAAAATAGCTTGACCCCCTCCTCTCTGTGTCCAACTTCAATATTCAAAGGATGATATCAATATTAAAGTGGAAATATTGGACATTAAAACATTTTTTTTAAATAAGAGTGAAAGAAGGCAGCTTAAGAGTCAACACAGTGGAAAAAAGTTTGAATCCCAACACTAGGATTTCTGTCAGTTAAATTCCAGGTATGGCTTTAATGGGGAATGTTTTAAAAATAGAAATCTGATCTCTTTTTCTTAAAAAAATAATAATCATTGTGCCTGAAAAGAAGGAAAAAGAGTAACATAGGAGTAAGGTTTACATAGGAGCTCAAAATTTTGCCAAGGTTTTTAATCCAGCAGAGAAGAACAACTGAACAGGTATTTCAGATCCAAATTTAGATGGAATCTGCAATCTAGCATGTCATATTATTCATTCATTCATTCATTCATTCATTCATTCATTCATTCATTCATTCATTCATTCATTCAATTCATCTGCTTGCCCACCTCTACTCTACTCTACTCTACTCTACTCTACTCTACTCTACTCTACTCTACTCTACTCCTGCTCTGCTCTGCTCTGCTCTACTCTACTGTCTACTTAAGATGGCATCCTAGAAGTCTCATTATTCTCATAGCACCAACCTTAGGGGTAACTTGGGCTGAGAAGTAGTAACCAACTGAAATTTACTACATCAGCTTCATTGTTGAGTAGTAAATTTGAGCCCAAATCCCCATGAACTAGTCCAGCCTGGACTAAATTAAAACAGAACTGATGGTGGACTGTTATACTGAAAACAAAACCAAACAAAAAACTTTCTTATTAGAATAAGTCCCTTTTTTCAGTATTTTCCCACCTACCTAGAACAACAAAAAGACAACTTTTCGATGGACAGTTCAGAAATGTAAAACATAAATAAAAAATAAATAAAGGAACTTGTTTATTTAAGGTTCCTGGCTGACTAGGATTTCCCCTATATATGCGTTATCAAAAGTCTGTTCCTCGTATGAATCAATTTCCTTTATCCTTTGGCAGTGGTTCTCAACCTTCCTAATGCCGTGACCCCCACCCCGGCCCCCTCCCCGCGCGCGATGAGGTGACAAAGGGGGCGTGGCACCAGGGGTGAAATTCTCCCAGTTCGGGCGTGCCTGCGGGTCGCCGGACAGCCGGTAGCGACGGAAGCGGGAGACTTCGCCCACCCGCCCGGATGCCGCCATTTGGGTTCTTTTACCCTCTGCACATGCGCAAAGCGTTCTGCGCATGCGCAGAGGGTAAAAGAACCCAAATGGCGGCATCCGGGCGGATGGGCAAAGTCTCCCGCTTCCGTCGCTACCGGCTGTCCGGCGACCCGCAGGCACGGCCGAACCGGGAGCATTTCACCCCTGCTGATGGTGGCACCAAGATGGCGGGCTAGCGCGTGCGGCAACCCCTGTGAAAAGGTCGTTCGACCCCCAAAGGGGTCGCGACCCAGAGGTTGAGAACCGCTGTCCTTTGGGATATGCTCAACAAAGCAAGCAATAGCTGACCACACTGTCATAACATTGGTGCATTGAATGCATGAACCATAGATGGCTTTGATCGCAGATGAAACTTCTAAATAGTTCCAGCATCAATAAAGGGGATTGATTAGAATAACATCGGACACCTCGCACCATTTCAGTCTTTCCTTTCTTTATTTGATGCAGGAATTGAACTTTGCACTCGCTGGCTTTGTGTTGCAAATAATTTTATTACATTTTACAAAGCATGCACATAAAAAACAACATAAACTAACAATCCAGAGAGACAATAAAGAGTAGAAAGAGAATAGGGATGTAAGTGTGAAAAAGTATAAAGAAAAGGAAAGAAAAATACAAATATATTCAAAGAATAACTTCCGACTTCTTCTAAGGGTATAGAAAACACTTCCAACTCTTAGTTTAAGACTATAATAAAATGTCCATTTTCCCTCCAAAAAAAGGGGGGAAATAAAAAAAAATATTTTCCCCTTTTTAAATTTTAAAAATCATCAAATCCATATGTCAAAATTTGGCATATGCACTGGTTTTCTGCACCTATAAACATTTTAATCATCAGGAACAATAAATGTTGAGATTGTTTGCAATGGGATTCAGCACTTTTATCTCTTCTGTCTGAAATAACTTTGCATGTCTCTATGTAATATATTTCTTATTGATTGGTTTGATTCTCTTGGGGCCTTCATCACTTCCTTCCAGTCTCAATCCAGTTGTGTCTCTCGCCTGCACAGTTCAAGTACTTAACCATATTTTCTCTCTCTCCATAAAGTCGGAGAGCACAGTAGAAGCTTTTAGCTACAGAAACACTTAAGTAACTTTCCCATCAACCTGTTATTTCCTAAATAAATCTTATCTGTATTTTCTTTTATGGAAGCACCACTCTTGAGCATGCTTTCTTTAAAAAGTTATAACTTTAGTGTTCCAATCTTCATTCATTTGTTGCAAGGTATAAAGCTATCTGCTACCAAATAAGAAGCTCTTCTATATTTTAGAAGGAATGAGATTATATTTTAGAATGTTTTATAAACAAAGGAGAAAAATTATCCAACTGCAATTCTTACCAACTTGAAGGAGCTAAGACTTTTTTTTTTCTTGGTTTCTCTTGGGGCTTTCAGAAAGTGAGAAGACAGCAATTAAACTTATTCTAGCTTTTATTACCTAGCCAACAAAACACTCTTTGCTAATTTCCTTCCAATGGTGTAATGACAAGACCAAATTCTGGGGTGAGGGGTGGGTGTTTGCCAAATAACAAGGAGTGTACAACTGCAGAGGGAAACAAAAGCACTCGGTTCTGAGTTAAAAGCCCAGAAATATCAGGAAAGCATTTCAAATATGTGTTCTTTAGGAATAAGATGTGCAAAACCATTCAATGCTCCCATTTGTGCCTTATTTAAACCAGTTAGATTTGCATTAGGCACTTCTTGATGTTCAGTTGTGTTGGTATAAATAGTTGGGCTTAAGAAGCAAATTATATATGAGACTGTGCATGAGAACAAAAGGAAAAACCAATGGGAAAGTTAGACAATCCAATTCTTGAGTCTTTGTGTTTATAGAAAAGATAACGCAGTGAGCATCCAATTAAGGAAACAGTCAAGATTTGGAAATTTAAGGAAAGTTTTCTAAGATTCATTTCTATGCAACTAATGATGTTAACCTAGCACTCTATTTGATCCATCTTTGGTAGATTTTAGGAGAAACCCTCCTATACCTCTTACAATACTAGAGAACACAGTATCAATAGTACAGACCTTCAAGTTTCTATCATATCTCAAGACTTAAAATGGACACCTAACATCAAAAACGTCATCAAAAAAGCACAACAAAGAATGTTTTTTCTGTGCCAACTCAGAAAGCTCAAACTGCCCAAGGAGCTGCTGATTCAGTTCTATAGAGGAATGATTGAGTCTGTCATCTGCACCTCTATAACTGTCTGGTTTGGCTCTGCAACCAAACAAGACAGACACAGACTTCAGAGGATAATTAGAACTGCAGAAAAAATAATTGCTACCAACCTGCCTTCCATTGAGAACCTGTATACTGAAGGTATATTGAGTTATAAGATAAAATAAGATACAAAATACGAAAGTAAACAGAAAAGCAGTGGGGAGGAAGGGGGGAAGAGAAGTGAGGAAGGATTAGGGGGAAAAAACCATTGACTTCCGACTCCCTCTGTTGCAGTAAAATAAGGCATTAACATCCAGTCACAACTTTTTGCTTTTTCATAATAATATAAACTAGCCATTTCTATAAGAATCTATCAGTCTAATCAGTAAAACCCAAAATCAAAGTTTCATTTTCTTTCCACCTGAAGCACAAAGTTCAGAAGCGGTCCCCATGTGGAAATAAAAGTACTTATATTCTTTTCTTTGATCAAAATAGTCAATTTTCCCATTTCAGCCAACTCCATCAACTTCTGCAACCATTTGTCCATAATAGGAATAGAAGTTATTGTAATTGTTGGAAAAAATTTGAAAATTAATAAAGAAATTAAAAAAAAAAGGAATTGAAGTATCCTTCCATTTTTGTGCATATAATAGTCTTGCTGCTGTCAACATATATAGTAACAAAGTTCCAAATTTTTTCTCCAGTTCTTTTTCCCATTAAGCCCAAAAGAAAAATTTCTGGTTTCATCTTTATCTTCATTTTCAACATTTTCTGTATTAAACTATGAATCATACTCCAATTTTTTTTTATCACATGCCCACCGTAGATGATAGAATTGGTTACAGAGAGTTTTGTCTATAATGCATCTCGCGCAAGCTGGGTTAATAGCAATAACAATAGCACTTAGATTTATATACCGCTTTATAGTGCTTTACAGCACTCTCTAAGCGGTTTACAGAGTCAGCCTATTGCCCCCAACAATCTGGGTCCTCATTTTTACCGACCTCGGAAGGATGGAAGGCTGAGTCAACCTTGAGCCTGGTGAGATTCGATCTGCCAAACTGCTGGCAGCCGGTGATCAGCGGAAGTAGCCTGCAGTACTGCACTCTAACCAGTGCGCCACCGCGGCTCTTGAAAGGGTATCAAGTCTTTGAGGCATCCATGGATGGGTGATATCAAAAAAGTCACATTGATAAATGCAGCCGTGCTCCTGAGGCCCTGCCCCTTTAAAACATACATCAGTGATGCATGCATGTTACCTGAGGAACCGTCTCACCTCAATGGGATTGGTTCGCCCCTCTTGTTCTGGCAGAAGGGCCATGTGCCGGATTCCATTCCCAGCCAAGGAATTGCAGCTGACATGTCTACCACCCTTTGGAATATCATGCCCTTTGAAGTGACATCCTCCCCCACCCTCTTGGCCTTCCAAAAAGGGCCTGGCTCTGCCAATTGGCTTGGGGCCACCTCCCATTTTGGAGGTGGCTAGGAGATTAGGAGATCCCACCTCCACCCTGTCTTGTCTTTGGTTCTTTTATCCACTTTGTTCTTAATTTTGATGTTTTCCTTCCAATGCCTAGGTTTTAATGTAAGTAATAGCGCTTAGATTTAGATTCCGCTTCACAGTGCTTTAAAACCCTCTCTAAGCGGTTTACAGAGTCAGCATGTTGCCCCCAACAATCTGGCTCCTTATTTAATCTACCTCGGAAGGATGGAAGGCTGAGTCAACCTTGAGCCGGTCAGGATTGAACTGCTGGCAGTCGGCAGAATTAGCCTACAATACTAAATTCTAACCACTGCGCCACCATGGCTTAGATAGCAATAGCACTTAGACTTATATACCGCTTCATAGTGCTTTACAGCCCTCTCTAAGCAGTTTACAGAGTCAGCATATTGCCCCCAACAATCTGGGTCCTCATTTTACCAACTTCAGAAGGATGGAAGGCTGAGTCAACCTTGAGCCTTGTCAGTATCAAACTGTTGGCAATACTGAATTCTAACCAGTGTCCCACCATGGCTCTTAACCTTTTAATTGTTTTACACTGTTATTTATGCCATTATAAGCAACCAAAATCACTTGATAGTGAGATGGGTGCCATAAAAAGGAAGGAAGGAAGGAAGGGAG
>QLTV01001478.1:1666348-1678387 GCA_003457575.1 Thermophis baileyi
TCTCTCTCTCTCTCTCTCTGTCTCTCTGTCTGTCTGTCTGTCTGTCTCTCTCTCTCTCTCTCTCTCTCTCTCTCACTCTGTCTCTCTCTCACTCTGTCTCTCTCTCTCTCTTTCTCTCTCCTTCTTCTCCACTATTTTTTTCCCTCTGAAAAACAGGCAGCCGTAGAAATAATAAAGTCATCCCCATTGACCCCAGCATGAAAGGACATTTGCCAAGTTCCAGATGTCTTTTTGTCGAGTTGCTCAGGCATTCCTAGGTTACGGGTGCCAAAGAGAGCTATAGGGATATTGTTGAGCTCTGGAAAAGGAAATGGAACCACAAGCCAAGTTCCGAATGAGCCAAGGTTTGGAGGTGCCTTACATATTAAATTTCCCCATTTGCTTATACTGAAGCCATAATCATTAAATTAAAGTTATGCCAAATCTGTGTTCCAGGTTTTCTGCAAATGAAGCACCTTGTTTTAGACCTTATGTTTAGGGTTCTTTAGAATTCCTTCAGAATTTCTTTGGTGATGTTTCTCCAACATCTTTTTTTTTTTTTAATACGAGGGAGCCATGAGTAGAGTTGCTGTTGATTTGTAATCTCTCTCTCTCTCTCTCTCTCCATATTAATTTGGGCTTCTGGGCTTTTTTTTGGATTCTGAAAAAGATCCATGGGAAAAGGTTAGATATCTTTGATGTTATCACATCAAGGCTCACAGGAAAGGAGTGTCAGAACATTATCAATACTTCAGCAACATCACATTATGACATTGGTCTCATTTGTCCTTCTCCCGCTACCAGTCCTCCATATTCTTCTGAGTTTAGATGAAGTCTTTAGAATAGTTAGGAAGCTCAGTAATGGGTTTTGCAAGCAATGAAATACTGAGCAAAGCTTGTTGCAAAATGAAATAGTTTGGGTTGCTTGGACATTAACAAGCAATTGAGATCTATAAATTATAAGAGCAGAGGTGGGTTGCTCCCGGTTCGGCCCGGTTTGGCAAACTGGTAGCGGCGGCGGCGGGAGGCTCCGCCCACCCACCCGGGACGCTTCTGCGCATGCGCACGAGCGAACTGGTAGCGACGGGATTTAGAACCCACTACTGAATAAGAGCTAGAATTAGATATAGCATCTGCTATCCAGTAGCAGAGAGTGGGCCACCAAAGGCAATGAAGAATGGAAAGAGAACTACTACACGGCAATAAGATGCTCATGAGATTTTTCAGTAGTGTCACACACAGTGTGTGGTCATGAACTCTCCTCCTCTGTGGCTCCAAGAAAGGACACCTGGCATTCTCCCATCCTTCCTTGTTTATACAATTCCTTTACCCACATAAAAGAGGATACTTCTATGTTTTATGTACGTAATACAACAGAAAGAAAGCTTGCTGAGTTTTGCAACTATTAGATTTGGAGACATTGTTCAAAGGCAGTTAAAGCAAACCTCTGAATTAAATCAACATCTGAAGCAAATTAGAAAGCCAACTGTGCGGTCAAATCGTATCAAATCCTTGCAAATCAATTCTAACAGACAAAGCTTCCTTCACATCAACCAGATTCTATGATTCAATTTGAAGACCCCCAACTGAACTGATTTTCTAAATTGATCCCACAGATTCCAAAGTTGAAAAGGAATGTTTCATTTATTGAGTACAACATGTTTGAAGGGGATGTTGCCGTGACTTGATCTGTGAAGATCTATTACGTCTTCATCTCAGCATTAACCTTGACTGAACTTGTCTGAGGTCAGATGTGAAGCCAGGTCAGACTCGGTTAGTGCCTGGCAGGGGTGGGTTCTAACTTACCTCGCTGCCAGTTCGCTTCCTCCTGCGCGGTGTGGGCGCGTGGTGTGGGCGTGCACGCGTATGCGCAGTGCCGAAATTTTTTTAAAAAATTTCCCCCCAAAAAAAGCCAAAAACAAGATGGCCATGCATGCGTAGTGCCGGAAACTCAGCTTCTGCGCATGCGCAGAAGAAAAAATTAAAAAAAAATTCCCCAAAAAAGATGGCGGTGCCCACGGACCGGCACCGACCGAACCGGATCCATGACGTCACCGTGACATCACCAGCGGGTCGCTACCGGTTCAGGCGAACCGGTCCGAACCAGGAGGAACCCACCTCTGGTGCCTGGATGAGACACCATCGATTACTGTACCACTGTCAAGAAAATTATGTGGCTGCTAACTACCACAAGGATATTAACTTGCTTCTTACTGGAAAATTTGTCTAACCCCCTCCTCGTAAAAATGGTTCAATAGGTTGTGGATAAATGCTTCAATGTCTAAAATAATTTTGTATCCTAAAGGTAAATCTGACATAGAATTTAATTCAAATTGGAAACCATTCTTTGAACGTAACTCAAAATATGGATTTTTACTGCAATCAAAATTTGGGATTTTTTATGTATAGAGACCATACTTCAGTTTTATGGAATACTTACAGCAGAACAGATTCCCAGTTTTGATACAATCTATTGTATCTTGTAATTTTAAGTGGTGATTTATACTCTGTTGACCATGGTTCTTGATATCTATCCTTGCTTAAAGCTTAGTAATGATTCAAATAGTGATTTTAAAAGTCATTTAAAGTAATAGACAGTATTTAATTGTTCCTAATTTACTAATGACACCCTGGAAAACTCTAACCTCCTTCACATATTTACTCATTTGTGTTTGAATATGTTTATTCCTTTTGTTTTCTAATTTTTATTAGTGTTAATATGACTTCTCTCAAAAGTTAAAAAAAAATATTAAAAGAAAAAGAAAAATACCTGGAGTGTTTCTGAAATCATCCGTCAAGTTCAGTGCTCCAGAGATTTTCTTTTTTATTATATGCAAACATATAAAATAGCATTGCTAACCACAGAAATACGGATAAATTCAACTACCTGCTTTGATTTGACTTCTTTAAGCCACAAGCTACAAGCTGGGAAGCTGGGAGTTCTAGTCTCGCCTTAGGTATGAAAGCCAACTGGGTGACTTTGGGCCAGTCCCTCCCTCTCTGCCCAGCCCACCTCACAAGATTACCATTGTGGGGAAAATAGGAAGAAAAGGGAGTATTAGGCATGTTCATCACCTTGAGATAACTATACAAGCAATGAAGGTGGAATTAAATAAAAATGAGCCATGGATACTAAATCTGCCCTGCATATGCTCAGCAGGAGGCATGGGCTCCATAGCTAATATTTTTCAATATGTTTTTGGATTATATGTAATTGTGTAATGAATATATTTATTATGTGAGGACATGTAAGACTGGCTCCCAAAACTCTATGCTCTAGTTTTATTATCAATATTGCTAATGTTGTAATGAATCTTTGAAAGAAAATGCTTTAGAATTGTCTTTTCAGACAGAGAGTAACATCTGTGAAATTCTCATAGGGTAAAATCTTGCTTTTCTTTCATAATAAAGTGGTCAAGAGGTTATGGGGGAATCTTCTCCAGCATTCAGCAACCTATCTGGCTGCTCCTGCTGCAATAAATTTTCACAGGAGCAAAGTCTTCCCATGGGTTGGGATACCAGAGTAACAGAATAATAGAGTTGGAAGGGACCTTGCAGATCTTCTAGTCCAATCCCCTGCTCAAGCAGGAGACCCTATATAATTTTGAGACAAGTGACTGTTCAGTCTCTTCTTAAAAACCTCCAGTGATGGAGCACCCACAACTTCTGGAGGCAAACTGTTCCACTGATTACTTGTTCTCACTGTCAGGAAATTCATCCTTAGTTCCAGGTTGCTTCTCTCCTTGATTAGTTTCCATCCATTGCTTCTTCTCCTGCCTTGAGGTGCTTTGGAGAATAGGTTGACCTGTTCTTCTTTGTGGCAGGCCCCTTAGATATTGGATCTCTCTCTCTCTCTCTCTCTCTCTCTCTCTCTCTCTCTCTCTCTCTCTCTCTCTCTCTCTCTCTCTCTCTCTCTCTCTCTCTCTCTCCCATGTGTGTGTGTGTGTGTAAAAGTATACAGCTAAAGAGACTTTGGGATGATAGAAGTGTAAAAGGCAGTGGCACCAGCAACACCTTTCTTCACACTCTCTTAAATGCCAAGACATAAATATCAAAGGAATTCTCAAGTATCATGAGAATAAGGTAGAAACAGAGCAGCTCTTTTTACAAGAAAGAAAATTCTGGACAAATTGCTCAGTGGGTTGCCTTATGGCATTATCTAATATACTCTCTGGATTCCTAATATTCTCCGTACAGGATGTTTGGAATAAAATACATTCATTGCCATTCAATGCATGTTAATATTCCGGTGGTGTTTTTCTTCAGCTGCTGCCTCCCTTATTTTCCATATGCGATCCGAGCAGAAATGATCTCTGGACTTGCCTGCCTGCTGCAAAATGCATGGAAGAAATAAAATCTAATGAAGGAGATAATCGTTTAAAAATACGTTTGTTGGGGGCTTTTCTTCCCAATCAAGACAGCAATTATAGTTACGCTTCCTTTTTCTTGCTCTTTTTCTCTCTCTCTCTCTTTCCTGCAAGATGGATGATCAGCAGGGAAACATTCGTTTCAGGTCACAAATTGGCTATGAGGGGGGGGGATGACTTAAACAATCAGCCATTTTTCCCTTTTTCAACACACAGCAGTGGAGTCAAAGAGGTCACCCCCGAAAGTTCATAAAAAGGAAAGAGAAAATGCTGCCGTCTGGTTGTTTCCTACCCTGGTCAGTAGTTTGGAAATTGATCTGCAATCACTGCGGCTAACTGGGGAAGTAGTTTTCTGCCAACAAAGGGGGATCAAAAGCCACACAAATAAATATACATGAACCAAACAGAAGCAGCTGGAAGGCTCTCAAAAGGGTCCACTAATAACCTCGGAAATGAAAAAGAGCTCAGCAGATCAAAGGATCATTATGACGATTAAAAGCTTATAGCAAACTTGCTGTGAAATTTAAGCGACTGAATTTAGAAAGTTGCCGCCGTACAATGGTGCATGTAATGTTCGAAATAAGGGTTCCCCACCCCCTAGAAAGGGTCATGCTGCGACGGCAAACTCGTAAGCTGGAGTTTTTGTTCTTAAATTGCACAGAGAGAGGCTGCATGTTCAAAATCCACACTTTAAAAGAATTTATTCTCCCCGTTCCTACTGTGGGTGTGGTGCAGAGCTTCGCCAAAGTGGGCAAAGTCCTGCAGTTTTGAAAAGGTTGCATTGGCAAGCTGAATGAGATTTGAAAAGCACAAACAAGACGTTTTTGGGACGAGGGAGGTTTAATAAGAAGGACTAAAATTTATTCCCGTAATTGTTCGTGGATCACAGAGTGGTAATTAGCCATTTTTGGATAAAAATCATTTAAGAATGGAAACAGGCTGATATACTCAAAATAAACAGGATCGCATCTGTAATATCTTTCCTTGCAAAATAAAAACAATGTTCTTGGTGATATTTTTAAGGATCAAGGGCAGGATTAGAGTAGCGTGCTGGAAACCAGGAACTCCCATGGAGGGAAGTGTCAGAAATTACAAGATGGTGGCTGCATGGATGAGGTTAATTAGCATTAGCATTAGCATTTAGACTTATATACCACTTCACACCACTTCTAAGTGGTGTACAGAGTAAGCATATTGCCCCCAACAAACTGGGTCCTCATTTTACCAATCTCGGAAGGATGGAAGGCTGAGTCAACCTTGAGCCTGGTGAGATTCGAACTGCCAAATTGCAGGCAGCTGGCAGTCAGCAGAAGTAATCTGCAGTACTACTTCTAACCACTGTGCCACCACAGTTGTTGGGGCGGGGGGGGGGAAGAGTATCAATTTATTTATTTTTTATTTATTTATTTTTCAAAATTTGTATGCCGCCCAACTCCCGAAGGGCTCTGGGCGGCTTACAGTATATATATAACCTGCCAGAAAAGCCAGGTCTTAACGGCTTTACGGAAAGCCAGTAAGGTGGGGGTAGTACGGATCTCGGGGGGAAGTTGGTTCCACAGAGTCGGTGCGGCTACAGAAAAGGCCCTCCCCCACGGGCCCGCCAGCCGACACTGTCTGGCCGATGGGACCTGAAGAAGGCCAGCCCTGTGCGACCTCACTGGTCATTGGGAGGAATGTGGTATAAGGCGGTCATGCAGATAAACTGGTCCTGAGCCATGTAGGGCTTTAAAGGTAACAACCAACACCTTGAATTGTGACCGGAGCGCAATCGGCAGCCAGTGCAGCTCGCGAAGGATGGAACCCGTGTGGGTGTACCTTGGCACACCCACAACTGCTCGTGCAGCTGCATTCTGGACTAATTGTACTCTCCGGACACTCTTCAAGGGTAGCCCCATGTAGAGCGCATTGCAATAGTCAATTGCCAACATTTCTTGGCATAGTTGTCAAGTGAATCACTACAGTTGTTAAGTTGGTCACATGGTTGTTAAGTGAATCTGGCTTCCCCATTGACTTTGCTTGTCAAAAGGTCGCAGAAGGTGATCACATGACCCAGGACACATGACCCAGCACCGTACTAAAGACATGTCAGTTGCCAAGCATCTGAATTTTGATCATGTGACCATGCAATGGCCCTAAGTAAGAAAAAGGGCCATAAGTCACTTTTTTCAGTGCCCTTGTAACCTCACACGGTCACTAAACAAATGGTTGTAAGTTGTGGACTAACTGAACTGTCTTTCTTATATCGGCAGTCTTGAATTCTACCTTTTTTTAAGAGCCAAACAATGCCATTAATTTTCCAGCTACAACTGAAACCCTCTTCCAGGCCATGTTATGTTTTGATGGATTCATCCTTGCCAGGCTGCCTAACAAATAAGCAAGACAACAGCTGCTTGATATTTTTTCCCTGCCACTTGTTGTATTTGCCATTCCCAGAAGAGATTTGTTGGGGAGACAAACTTGAAATATATTCTAAATAAATTGTGGGGCTCCATTTGTCTCTCACCAGGGGTATGTTCACAGTATGCTTCCCCTTGTAACATCAGCCTTCCTCAGCAGCTGTTGTCATTCTCTACAATTTGTTGGAGATTTGCACATGTCACTTTGCAAAACAAAACAAAAGTGAAATGTTAAGGATTCTGAATATCTCTCAAGAACCTTTTTCCTCCTTCGGGTTCCCTACTAATTAGTGAACTCCGTATTGGGACCATGGAGAATAGACTCAAGGGAATCTCTTGCACCAATGAGAAAAAGCTGTAGGGAGACTTATGTTCACAATCTAAAACAAGAAGACAATGTACACATCCATTCAGTTCTGTGCCAGTTAGACCAAGGTCACGGTTATGTCTAAGAATGATTTAGAACTATAGTGTGAGGCAGTGGTGTGTTTCACTTACCTTTGCTACCGGTTCAGGAATGGGAGCACGCGTGCACGATGCTTCTGCGCATGCGCAGAACATCCGTGATGATGTCCGGGCAGGTGGGCGGAGCCTCCCACCACCGCTGCTACCGGTTCGCCCGAACCGGGGCGAACTGGTAGAAACCCACCACTGGTGTGAGGCAGATATTCCAGTCCATTAGCAGAGATACATTTAAAAAAAATAAAGCAAACTCTGCTTTATAAATATGGTATATAAACAGTAAAAAAAGATGTTGAGACTCTAAAAAGAATGCAGAGAAGAGCAGTAAAGATGATTTGGGGACTGGAGGCTAAAACATATGAAGAACCATTGCAGGAATTGGGTATATCTAGTTTAATGAAAACAGGGTATAGGGGTGACATAATACAAATATTCCAATATTTGAGGGACTGCCAAAAGGAAGAGGGAGTCAACCTATTCTCCAAAGCACCTGAAAGCAGGACAAGAAGCAATGGGTTGAAACTAAGCAAGGAGAGAAGCAACCTAGAACTAGGGAGAAATTTCCTGACAGTGAGAACAATCAATCAGTGGAACTCCAGAAGCCTCCAGAAGTTGTGAATGGTTTGACACTGGAAGTTTTTAAGAAGAGATTGGACAACCATTTGTCTGAAATGGTATAGTGTTTCCTGTTTGAGCAGGGGATTGGACTAGAAGACCTCCAAGGTCCCTTCCAGCTCTGTTATTCTGTTATTCTGTTCTAAAAACCAATAAATGCCATTCCAAAGTTTCCCACACAGCCCAGTCACAATTTTGCAAGCTACAATTTGGAAAAGACATGTCAAGATGAGTTTGACTTCTTGTGTTCTTCTTGTGGGGATTAGTCAAAGGACACGTCCTAAGGGACATCCACAGTCCAGATCATATGAAATCCACAAGAACATCAAATATGTTGTTGCAACATCTAGGACAGGAGTAAAGAACTTGGCTAAACCAAATGTCAGGATCAGCCCAAGAATGACAGAACAATCCAGCATATTCAGTTCTTTATACCTTATAGACAGAGTCTTGCCAGATTAAACCTATACTACTGTCACCCTAACGGATGTACCCAGGGAAATTCTAGGGAGTGGATATCTTAACTCTCTTTCTCTGTCTCCGATCCAGCTCTGGACTATGCCACTTGTCTCACCCCACTTCTTACAATGATCTCACTCCTTCCTAGGAAATTGTAGTCCATCCTACCGCTACCCTCTTTGTAGATGTAATCCATTGCACCAAAATAAAACCATATTAGGAGTAGCACAATATGGAGGGCAACCAGGTCTGGCCAACAAAGTTCCAAAAAGTCACTAGAAGGCAGCAAGTAATTTTTAAAAAAATTATAATTCCTGCTGTCATCTACTGGTTATCAGGATTTCTGCAAGCCACATCTGGTAGCCATAACTATAGAGTGCAGGTATCCCCCATTATTCATAGAATACATTCAGGCGTGCCCCCAAATCCACCCATAAAATGGTTCATTCTCTTCTCTCTTTTTTTTATCCTTGCTGGGAAGCTTATTGTGTCTAATTTATGTCCTCATGTTTTGGAGGGGGAAAAGGAGTGAAACTTTTGATTTAAAGATGTTAGCTACCACTGAACACTCCTTCCAAACTTCAATAAGCAAATGAATCAAATTACCCCCAGAAATAAAATGCAATTCATCTCTGGTCTAAAAACCAGAGAACATACAGTGGTTCAGGATCACATATCATTAAAGTTACCACTTCTGGGCCAAAAAATATCAGTTACCCACTAAGATGGAAGCAAAGAATAGGAATTATCGGTAGAATTCTCTCTGCTGCCCTCTAGTGGTCATCCACCCTCAGGAGATGAAAAATAGAATTCTTTTAAAACGAGACCAATTTCTTGTGAACTTCTTCCAAAGAGGAGCCCAATCTGCGTACATTCTGAATAAGATAGGAGGCTCAACAACTGAAAACAAATCTCTCAGTATTCAAAATGTATGACCTTTAAGCACAAGTGATGTACAAATATTGATACACCAGGAAAAAATGTCTCTGTCTATCAACTCTTCAAAGAGAAGCAGAAAAAAGCTTTATAAATCCAGCCCAGAACATGCATTGCTGATGCCCTGCTTTCTAGATGACAAATGGGGTTTTAAAAGGCTCTCCTTTTCAAAAGAGAGAGACAGAGAGAGACACAGTGAGAGAGCAGGTCCAATACGTCCTATGTACTTTCCACCTTTTTGATTTAGTGCCTGGAAGCAATTTTGTATCCTTTTGTTTAATCTCTGCTACCACCTCTGTTCGAGAAGGGGGGGAAAGAGCTTCCCTTGACTCTCATCCTTTCCTTTCTTCTCGCATTTTTTTTTTTTTTTTTTTTTTTTTTTTTTTTTTTTTTTTTTTTTTTTTTTTTTTTTTTTTTTTTTTTTTTTTTTTTTTTTCTTTTTTTTTTTTTTTTTTTTTTTTTTTTTTTTGCAATACTGATCATGGACAATTTTTTATGTTTCTTTTCCCTCTTGGCTACTTTTGCCACCATCAATACCTTTCTGCCAGGATCTCTCGTGCAACGCTTTAGGTCCAAACAATTTCCCATTCATTGTCTTATTCCTAGCCGGTCTGTTATTGACCTCTTCCCAGGCATTTGCTTTGACGTCATTTAACCTTGTTTGTCTACAGTGTCTTTCCATCTGATTCATGGGCTCTAAAAGAGGCACTTAGCACTGTCACTTCACTTCCGAGCATTGACAGGCCTGAGAATTTAGCAAGCCTGCTGAATTTGACACCGTTGGGGTTTCACAAGCTAACTATTCACGTCCGCAACTATAAAAAATCATTTTTATACCAGGACAGATGAGAAATGGGGTCCTTTGGAGTTTTTGAAGGAATCTTCCAATGCTGAATCTACCAAATAAAGGTCCATAGAATTGGCCTATTCTTCTAAACCACCATCTAAAGCTTGCTGGGGAATTCTGGGAGTTGAAGTCCAGACATCCCAAAATTGCCAAGGTTGAGAAACACAGGGTAAGGTGCTAAATTTGGACTGACACATTTAAATAACCACTAACGGTAGCAGCGATCTGGATTTTTGAAGTCCAGATCTGGTAGATCTAATAAAGTGTGCAACTCAATCTATGCCCAAACATCTTAAAGGTGCAAAAGATACATGCAATTCTATCCAAAGGAAAATCTCTAAAATTTCTCTAATGTTGTCTATGGAGATTCTCAGTCATCCAGGTCATAGTTGTCCCAAAGGTGCTTTTTTCAAGAGGCAACTGGACTTTCTTGTTTTCCTTTGAAAACGTTCGCTTCTCATCCAGTTCAGCTCTGACTGGATGGTGGGGAATGGAAAGATTTATATTCCTTGCAGACAGCTGGTCATTCACATTCTTTTAGAGAGCCGCTGAGGCCACTTGGAGGTTTATCTGTGTCCTCAGGGTCACCTGTGTGGTGCAAATGGGTGTGGAGCCTTCTTGGAACTCCTGAAAGGACTATGTTGTAGACTGGAGATAGATGATGTAACCCTCCCCCTCTGTGAGAGAGGGCTTTTCAAGTTTGACATAGGTGGCCTCTTTGACCCCTCTTTCAAACCAATGGTCGTCTCTGTCCAAAATGTGGACTTTGCTTTCTTCAAGTCAAAAGCCTTTGACTTTTGACTTGAAGAGGGAGCCGAGGTGGCGCAGTGGTTAGAGTGCAGCACTGCAGGCTACTTCAGCTGATTGCTAGCTGCAGTTCGGCGGTTCAAATCTCACCAGGCTCAAGGTTGACTCAGCCTTCCATCCTTCCGAGGTGGGTAAAATGAGGACCCAGATTGTTGGGGGCAATATGCTGACTCTGTGAACCGCTTAGAGAGGGCTGTAAAGCACTGTAAAGCGGTATATAAGTCTAAGTGCTATTGCTATTGCTACTTTTAAATGCAGATGGACTACTGAATCTTGTCCTGATTTCTCTAATGTTCTCCTTCCTGGTGACCATGCATTTACCATCATCTCCTCTAGTTCTCTTAGATATATAGAAACCAACGGACACAAAAGAATGCAAAAACGAAAGTATTATGTCCTTGCAAGAGAAGATAGAAGTATAACCTGACCTAGAGGCATTGCAAGAGCATCTAAAGGATTTGAGTCTTAAGCTAAGCATAAAAGAAAAAAAATAGAAAGGGATAATATGTAGACTAGTAGGGTCGAAGGCACAATGTCCTGCTTCATTCATCAGCAATTTCTTTGTTATTTTTCATAATATCCTAGGTCACCCCGAAAGGACATTCAATAAACTGATCAGCTGAATATTTGTATGAGATTAAAGAAGATCAGAGCGTGTTTACAGGGTATCATTTGCCATGTACTCTATTCACTGTCATGGAGGGGAAAACTTGGAATTCATCCCAGCTCAAAAAACCAGGCTGATAATGTGCTGGGTCATGTTCTTGGATTATAAAATTCCCACCAGTCAATCCTGAGTTATTGCTCTGCAAATACTTTGAAAGCTAATTTAATAGATACTCTGCATAAAGTCTACAATAGGAAATTACTTTCTCTATGTGTCAGGATAAACATTCGAATAAAAAATATGAAATATTAAGCTAGCCACCAATAAGCTGCTTCCTCTTTCCCCTTGCTGCCATTCATTCTGCCTTTGTTTCAGAAATATTTTTATCATTATACTCTTAATTAACCTTTCTAATGAACAGATCCATGCTGCAGTTAACAGGGCTTGCTTTATCAAGGTCTCTGCTGCAATAGATTACATTTTTGCTTCCACCGGCACACAGAATAAGTCACTCAATTCAATCAAATGAATTTTGCCAATATACTGTATGTATATATATATATA
>QLTV01001478.1:1678475-1689210 GCA_003457575.1 Thermophis baileyi
TGGATGGTTTTATATTTGATTATTTTACTTAGATATTCATATTTTATGTATATATTGTTACACCTTTTGGGACTCCTGGATATCTAAAACACATCTAATACAGTCATCATAATTCCAGACAAATAAAGCAATGATTCCAGTTGAGCTGGTTGGCTTAATGCCTCCCAGTCAGAGTCCAATTTTCTGTAGAGGAGCAGCAAAATCCCAGAGCAAGGTGCTACCACACCCAGGAATAAAACCATCATTGTCGTATTTAATTTTCCTGCTCTATTCTTTTATATTTGTTTTTCTTAATACAAACAAAATTTTGAGTCCTGGTTCACAGCAAATAAACTTCCTTCTCTCCAATCAGATAAGCATGAGGGATGATGTCATCAAGCTGGTGTGCATATGTATATGTATATGTATGTATGTGTATATGTATATGTATATGTATATGTATATGTATATGTATATGTATATGTATATGTATATGTATATATATTAGAGGACAGGAAAAAATATTTTTTTAAAATCTAATTCTTCGCTATCCATCTAGACATCAGGCGAATTCCTGCAGTCCACATATGGCAACCCAATAGAAAACACAAATGAATGGGAAGCTAGGAAAATAGAAAAATGGATTAAGAAAGAGGAGCGATGAAGTCAGAAACAGGAGAATATAAGACAAAAACAAAACAAGGAGAGAAGCAAACTAGAACTAAGGAGAAATTTCCTAACAGTGAGGACAAACAGTGGAAAGTCTTCCCTTCAGAAGTTGTGGGTGCTCCAAAACTAGAGGTCTTTAAGAAGAGACTGGACAGCTACTTATCTGGAATGGTATAGGAGTTGGAGGAGTTGGACTAGAAGACCTCCAAGGTCCCTTCCCACTCTGTTATTCTGTAATTCAAAACTTCTTAGAACTGCTGTTCTAAAAATTGGAAGATCAATCGCTCTGAGAATCTTATTCCTCAACTCCTTGCTGTGATATTAACAGATTCACCACTCTCTTATTTGGTTCCAATTCTTCATCTGACACTTCACAGCTGTTCTTTTTTTTTCTGGGGGAAAAAATTGCATTGTACAGAATCTACATTTTGTACAGGTTGGTGCAAAGCTTCAGTTTGGGGATTTGATTCAAAGGTGATTTGGTCAAATTTCCAAATTGAATCCCTAAACCAAGTCATGGATTTGGCTCAAATCATCCAATCGTTTAAACCTTCCAGGTGCAATTACGGTTTGAAACCAATGCATGACTTCAGATGAAATCAACCATTTGAAATGAACGGAGCATTCCTTAACTTTGTATATGTTGCTTCTGATCTCTCCTTTTGTAGCATTTAGTCAACAATTTTGTTCTTTTTTCTTTCATGGGTTATTGTCTGTTAGAAGACCCCTTTTGTTAGCATTCAGAAAGCAGAGGCAATTTTCCACCCATTAGGACTTAACATCAATACTCCACAATGGTAATGCTTTCCTAATGCTCGCCTTTGGCATTAGCGGTTTCATAATTTCATACTCCTATTGGTGTTCCATTTTTGTGTCTGCTTTGCCATTCTGTCTGATAACTGTTAACAGCAGGCTGAAATTTTACCAAATAGGAGTATATTCACTTGGAAAAACACTATGACTCAAAGCCATTTGTCTAACAGTTGACATCGTTGTGCTAGGAAAGATATAGCTCAAAGCCAGTTTCTCACTTTTTAGGTTTAAGTTTCAAAGGGAATGACACACTGCATTCCATCCAACTCGGTGGCTGTCTTGGGAGTCAATCAGAATAGAGCTGGAAGGGACTCTGGAGGTCTTCTAGTCCAACCTCTTGCTCAAGCAGGAAACCCTACACCATTTCAGACAAATGGTCGTCCAATCTCTTCTTAAAAACCTCCAGTGTTGGAGCACCCACAACTTCTGGAGGCAAGCCGCTCCACTGATTAATTGTTCTTACTGTCAGGAAATTCCTCCTTAGTTCTAGGTTGGATCTCTCTTTGATTAGTTTCCATCCATTGTTTCTTGTCCTGCCCTCTGGTGCATTAGAGAATAGGATGACCCCCTCCTCTTCCTGGCAACCTCTCAAATACTGGAATACTGCTATCATGTCCTAGCTCCTAGTCCTTTTTCTAGCCATACCCAATTCCTCAAACAATCCAATAGTATACATAATTACACATGGCTATATCAGGGGGGAAAAACATACAGGGAGTCGATTAGATTTGGAAATCTCATCATTTTCTTAATAAGAGTTCACACTGCATTGGAAGTGTCTTATACTTATTTATTTAGGTGCCTTCAAGTCAATGTTTATTCCAATGTTGACTACCTGGATAGATCCCTGAAATTTTCGTGACTTGGCTTTATTTATTTAGGTGCCTTCAAGTCAATATTGAGATTGTAATGTTAACTCCCTGCAATTCTCATGGCAAGATTTTAGAAATGGCTTGTCATTGCCTTTTTCCCAGGACTGAGGGACTGATTGGTCCAAGGTCATCTAGCTGGCTTTGTGCCTAAGGCAGGGGTGTCAAACTCTTAAATGCTTAAATCCGGCCCATGGGGCCGGCCTGGAAATATCAAAGGACCGGCCCGTGGTGCCTCTGCCAGCCAAAATGGGCTGCATGCGCCTCCCCCCCCCCCGGTGGCCCATTTTTTGGAGAGCTAAACAAAATAATTCTAAAATTTATTTGGTTGGGGGGAAAAGCCCGAATAAAACTGAAACTCTTACAGGACACCAGAAGCAAGGGAGGTTTTGGGCTCCCAGATTGGGAACTATATCATCAAGCGGCAGCCGTAACATGGCTTAAGGACTGGATAATACTTAAAAATAAAAGGATACTAACAATAGAAGGCCATGATCTACAAATTGGATGGCATGCTTTTATCTGGGAGGGGAAGAATAAATCTCATACACATTTTCAAAGACACCAGGTTAGAGGTGCCTTGCTGGATGTGTGGGAGAAAATTAAGAGAAATCATTATATAAAAATCCCAAGGTGGTTATCAACCATGGAAGCAATAATTTACCCTAATATGTTAGATCTAAATAAGGTGGTGACCTATAAAGAACTATTGGATGAGCAAGAGAAACTTACAACTAAACAAGAATTAAAATCACAAGGAATAGAAATAGATTGGTGGCCATATTTATAAATCCAGACAAGATATAAAAAAGATTTAGAAAAATATGGATTTCAAAAACAACAACAAGAATTGGACAAGATACTATTAGGGACGGAAGAAAAAATGATAACAAAAACTTACAATTGCCTGTTAAAATATAAAATGGAAGAGGAAACAGTGAAAGAAATGATGATAATTTGGGCAAAAAACTTTGGATACAATATTAAATTAGAACACTGGGAGAAAATATGGGAGAAAAATGATATAAAAAAGATTTAGAAAAATATGGATTTCAAAAACAACAACAAGAATTGGACAAGATACTATTAGGGACGGAAGAAAAAATGATAACAAAAACTTACAATTGCCTGTTAAAATATAAAATGGAAGAGGAAACAGTGAAAGAAATGATGATAATTTGGGCAAAAAACTTTGGATACAATATTAAATTAGAACACTGGGAGAAAATATGGGAGAAAAATTATAAACTAACATTGTCAGCAGCTTATAAGGAAAATATTTATAAAATGTTTTAGCGTTGGCATTTACCACCGGCAAGGTTGGCCAAAATGTTCCCTAATATATCGGCAAAGTGTTGGACATGCAACCATGATCAAGGGATCTTCTATCACATGTGGTGGACATGCCCAAAAGCGAGAAAGTACTGGATGAAAATCAAAAAATGTTTGGAGGAAATTATAGGACAAGAAATTGAGATGAAACCAGAGCTGTTTTTACTGGGTATCATAAAAGGAAATATATGTTTAAAAAAATCAATACATTATGCTCCATATAATAACTGCAGCCAGGATTATATTTGCCCAAAACTGGAAACTAGAAAATATTCCCTCAAACGCTATGATAATAAAAAAGGTGATTGATTGTGCAGAAATGGACAAACTAACAATGGAACTAAAAGATAGAAAGGAAACAGAGTATTACAAGATATGGAATAAGTGGTATGATTGGCTCAAAAATAGAAGTAAAATTAACACATAAAGAGTATATAGAAGTAATATTAAAGTGTTAATGTATATATTTATATTTAGAGATATTTATGAATATGATAAAGGATGTTAAAGGATGTAATTAAAGAGAGATAGATAGATAGATAGATAGATAGATAGATAGATAGATAGATAGATAGATAGATAGATAGATAGATAGATAGATGATAGATAGATAGATAGATAGATAGATAGATAGATAGATAGATAGATAGATAGATAGATAGATAGATAGATAGATAGAGATACGTATTATAGTAGAAATATATATATATAGAAATATAGATGTATTATTGTTTTATCTGCAATAAGGTGAAGGACTATACAACAAAAAGCAGATATTAGACATTTGTATGTATAAACATAAGAAATTACAAAATGTATAAAAAATAAGCCATGAATGGAAAATTTAAATCAGGATAGATACAGATAATAGAAAGCTGTAAAAGTGGTATTGTGATTTTAAATGTAAAAAACTCAATAAAAACTTATTTAAAAAAAAACAAAGATACCTGGAGATCCCTGGATAAACTATGTTGAAATAAAAGGATATCACAATATGACAACATCCTCACCGAATAAGCATGTTAGCAATTCAACCCATTAAAATTTCACCAAAATTCTCTTTTCTCCTGAATTAAATTTTGAAAGCAAACTAAAAAAATATATATGCTGGAAAATGTCTTTGCACTTGTATTCTTTTGGTTGATGCCAAAACAGCTGCAAGAAGGCACTCAATAATAAATATTTCAGTGGAAATGTCACTCTGTTTTCCTACCACTTCTCCACTCACAATCTCTTTCTTCACATTACCAGTTGGTGTGAAAGCCTCTATCTTCTCTCTCAGAAAGTGGAAAGGAACCAATCTTTCTGTGTGAAACAGTTCCTGAATTGCACATGGTTTGGATTAGAAAGACCATATAGTTGTGGTTTCACACTTTGCACTAGGCTATAATGTGATATTTTCGCATGGGTATAGCATCTTGTGTAAGCCCAATCATTATGGCTCATAAATCATGGATTATGCTTTTAATACTATGCAATGTGGCTTATCCAATAAACCTGATCTAATATAAGCTATGGTTTAATGTAGACAATCAACATGGTTACCCAGTGTGTTTCATAGCTCAGTGGAGATGAGAACATGAGTCTCTTTACTCCCACAATCTCACAGCCATTTCTCCTGTTTAATTACTACTTACCAGTTCCAACTAGTTTTAATCCTGTAGTGCTTTCTTTCCTGGCATTTGCATACAACATAAGGGAGCCACCAAAGTTTGCAGAGGCTGCCAGAATTTTGCAGCCAAGAATATTTTTGGCCACAGCATATCAGATGAGATTTTCTTTAGAGGACTTCCAACTGGTGTTTTTCCCATCCTATCCCACAGACAAAAATTATGCTTGCAAAGACCTTGCAACTTGAAAAGAGGAGGATGATCAAAGCTGGAGATGAAAAGACAAAGTGAATCGCTCAAGGCAAGAGACAGAGGGAAGGCTGGGATCCTATCCCCCAGGACAAACGCTTGGCCACAGGGCCATTTTGATGTGTCAAAGCCATCTGAGCTCCCATGAATAACAAGGCAGAGCCACCAAGGTGAAAAAGAGAGTAGAGAGGAGGCCGTGTTTCTTCTGCTGGCAAAATCTGTTGGACACTTCTTCAAAATGTAACATGGCTGCAAAATCCCAAATACACAGAACTAGTTGGAAAGAAGGGGGATCCTGAAGAGGAACAGGGGAGAGAATGATAAAAGCAGCAACCTGGCATTGCAACACAAGCCATACCCAAGTTGTCTGTGCACCACCACGTCACACCCATGCATGAAAGAAGCAGAGCTCACAATACAATGATAAAGGCAGTAAGCTCCTGCAGATGTCGACGTTAGGTCACATAGTGCGGTGGAATGCAGTCTGGATTCCCAGGAGGAAGGGGGCTGCTTCTCAGAGGGCAAAGAGACAGTGGAGCTTGGAATGTCTGGTAGTCAGGAAGAGAGCGAAGGTGGAGCCTGCTTAGCAATTCAGAGTGTATCTATAGTTAGTGCAGATAGTTGCTTTAGTCTGGCAAGATTTCTGTTCATAGGTGAGCAACAATAAAGGAAGTATTCAGAAGTAACCCCAAGTGTCATTCCTGGTTCTTTGGCTCTGGCACATAGGCCTAACTGTAATGTCTATAGAGATTCTCCGTCATCCAGGTCATGGTTGTCCCAAAGGTGCTTTCTCAAGAGGCAACTGGTCTTTCTTTGTTTTTCCTTGATGATGTTTCGCTTATAAAATTGGCAGTTGGTACAGACATTACAGTTAGAATTCTTCAGTTCAGAACTGAAGAAGCATCTTGGATGAGAAGCGAAATGTCTTCAAGAAAAAACAAAGAAAGTCCAATTGCCTCTTGAAAAAGCACTTTTGGGACCTAACTGTAATGTCTCTACCAGTTGCCAATTAAATTTAATTTAAAATGCCTAGAAGCATTAAGTTCTTAATGGCCTCAGGCGCAGAATATCTGCTTGCTTCCATATCAAGCTAACTTCTCCCTAAGATTTAAAGTGGAGGCCTTTTAATGTCCCTAATAGGGTGAAAGGACAGTTGGTGGGAAGAAGCAGGGTCTACTTGGTGGCTGCTCCAATATAGTCAAATACCTGATTTGTAAAACATACATGAACCTGACTTTCTGGATTTCTTTTGGAGATTGATGAAGGTGTGTGGGCTTTTGCTTCCTAAGCATTTCTTTTCAAATATTAAAATGTTCCATCTTTGATCTCTGCCTTTGTATTTCTATTTCTTGGGTCGTTTCTCTGAGTATTCCATTGAACATATTGGTTTTTAGCATTGGCTTTTTATGCCATAGGCATTTAATCTCTACATACATTAAAAAGAATTGGTACTTAATAATTCAAGTTGTACTTTTTGTCCTCTGTGTCTCTGGAGGTGCCTCACTTTCTCCTATCAAACCCAAACACAGGCTTGTCAACAGCCTGCGGGACAATTCATAGCTGATAAAAGGTTGAAGATCCTAATCTAGAGGTGCAATTGTGTAATAGATTAATAAAATAGATATACTCATAGGAAATCGGCCAGTACCCTGCAAATTCAAAATGTAATAGAATGTATCTTTTCTATTAATTTTCATCCCTCTGTACAATATACAGTAAGCTACTTGGATTCTACAGAAATGGTGGCATATACATTTAAGGATAGAAGGATGGATAAAAGGATAGATGATGGATAGATGGATAGATGGATGGAGATGGAGTTGGAGGCAGAGGCAGAGGCAGAGGCAGAGGCAGAGGCAGAGGTAAATGGAGAAAGAAAGAGGGGGAGGAAATAGAGAGAGAAATAGAGAAATAGAGATAGATAACAGAATAACAGAGTTGGAAGGCACCTTGGAGGTCTTCTAGTCCAACCCCCTGCTCAAGCAGGAATCCCTATACCATTTCAGACAAATGGTTATCCAATCTCTTCTTAAAAGCCTCCGGTGATGGAGCATTCACAACTTCTAGAGGAAAGTCGTTCCACTGATTAATTGTTCAAACTGTCAGGAAATTTCTCCTTAGTTCTAAGTTGCTTCTCTCCTTGATTAGTTTCCATCCATCGCTTCTTGTCCTACCCTCGGGTGCTTTGGAGAATAGTTTGACTCCCTCTTCTTTGTGGCAGCCCCTGAGATATGGGAACACTGCTATCATGTCTCCCCTGGTCCTTCTTTTCATTAAATTAGACATATCCAGTTCCTGCAACCGTTCTTCATATGTTTTAACCTCCAGTCCCCTAATCATCTTTGTTGCTCTTCTCTGGACTCTTTCTAGAGCAGGGGTGTCAAACTCGAATTCATTGAGGGCCGCATCAGGGTTGTGTTTGACCTCGGGGGGGGGAAAGGGGCGTGGGCGTGGCTCAGGTGGGCGTGTCCAGCTCGTGGCCCTCCCAGGCTCTGTTTTCGCTGGCAGAGGGCTGCAGGAGGTCATCGCAGCCAAAAATAGAGCCTGGGAGGACCACGTGGGCCATTCCTTTGCTGTTTCCAGGGCGGCCCTGCGGGCCAGATCTAAGAACCCCGTGGGTCGGATGCAGCCCGTGGGCTTTGAGTTTAACACCCCTGTTCTAGAGTCTCAACATCTTTTTTATATCGTGGTGACCAAGACACTAAAAAGTCATAAAATTGGCCTGGGGTATCTGCAAGGGGGTAAAAAAAAATCAAGACGTGGCTTTAAATGTATGATTGAACCTCTGCCCTTTTTGGCACACAATACCCATTAAAAGGGGACTTTAATCACACAATTGCAGCATCATTTTGACGTCTTAAACTTTGTGAGATTGGGAAACATTGCTCTATATCCTTGTCTCACGTGGTGAGAGAGGAGGAAACATTTACAAATCAGCCAAAAAAAGATTTCTGAATGCGCACAGCATGTTATAAATCCTGAAAACATTTCAAATAGGTTCAGGATTAATGAAGTGAAGTAATTATAAATAGTTGGTTTTATTTTCTGTGATACCAGGTCAATACTTTCTGAGATCTTTCTGGATGTGTTCAAAATCGATTCAAAAAACCGCATCTCTTTTCTTTCAATATACACTTTTGACAGGGTTTCCAACTGAATTTTATTATTTTATAGGGAACTCATAGTTTTAAAAACAAAACTTTCGGTGATGCAATTCTTTCTTACATCAAGTTCTCTTTTACATTTCCCCAATGTAATGCCTACTGTATTTTAAAAAAGAAGAAGAAGAAGCTGTAATTTTGATGCACTGGTTTCAAAAGCTCACATACTTTTAATAAAAGATACGGCCCTTCTAAATAAATGATTTTTGGTTGTTGTTGAAGAGTGTTCAAAACAGGACAAACCCTAGTAGATTTTCATTGCTGGCTGTTGGGTCATGATAGAATCTGTGTTGTGTCATCTTGCAGGCAGTGACATCTACAGGGGTGTAGGGTTCAAAACAGGCGAGATGGAGATTGCAATTCACAAACCAATCCCCTGCTTCTTTTGTGCATCTGTTGACACTCCACTCACATACAGAGCAACAGTGCTTCCATCAGGTTTCCATGGCCACCATCTTGCCTGTCTAGATTCACACACCTTCATGGATCCCCTCATTGGCAAACCTGCTCCTTCAAAACTCAGTGGAGGGCATCAGTCACTGATCGTTGCAGAATGCAGACAGCCTGGGGAGGAAATGGTCTCATTCCTCTTTCAGTTAAACTGGTCTAAAAGCAGCTTTCTGAATCTGACCCTTCTGAAACCTTTTTCCCAAACAAGAAACAGCAGGAATTTGTGTGCAGATTCTAGATGAGAAAGGACTTGGAGATGTTTCTCTCTCTCTCTCTCTCTCTCTCTCTCTCTCTCTCTCTCTCTCTCTCTCTCTCTCTCTCTCTCTCTCTCTCTCTCTCTCTCTCTCTCCTAGAAGAGCAAATGGGGGTGGGGAAGAGAAACCTTTCTGAATTCCATTCCATTCCATTCCATTCCATTCATTCCATTTCCTTTCCTCCCCCTCCCTCTCTCCCTCCCTCTGACGGGAAACGGCAGGCAGCTACTTCTGGGTTTGCTCTCCGCCCCGAAAGAGTGAGTGTTGCCAGGGGCGAGTGGGGCAGGGAATGGGCTCCAGGAGGGGAAGGAGACACAGTCTCCCCAGCTTTCACTGTGCTGTGCAAGGCGCTGCAAGAGCAGTGGGCAGGCCATGGAGGGGGTATTGGGTCTTCCCCCCCGCCCCATGCCAAAGGAAAGCCAGCTGGGCCTCTCCTTCCCTCCTACCCTTCCCCCCTCCCCCTGCTCCCTTCTCCCCACTCAATCCTACTTTGGGACAGAGAAGCGCGTGCTGGAAACGCGTGTTGGGGTGACGTCGGAGCGCGTCTTCTGACCCTCCGGCGCTCACCTGCAACTCTCCACGCTCCTCCAGGCCTGGCTTGCTGAGGGGGGGGAGCAGCCCTGACGCCTCCGCTTCCCCCCCCCCACGGCCCCTGCCATCACTGCATTTCAAAGGCGGCGAACAGCGTTCCGCTGCAAGAGCCTGGCCAGGCCTCTCTGCCGTCCAACTCGCCAATGGGGCCACTTCTGCCGGGCCAACTCCCCCCCCACTGGGCTGTTGGCGGGGGAGGGGAGTGCTTCCCCACGCTGCCCCCTTCTGTCTCTGGGCCTCACTGACAAGGGAGGAGGAAGGCCAGGCTTGGGGGATGACTCCCACCCTGCAAGATCTGCCCCCACCATTCTCTCCCAGCCCTCTTTATTTATTTATTTATTTATTTATTTATTTATTTATTAAATTTGTATGCCGCCCAACTCCCAAGGGACTCTGGGCGGCTCACAACAATATAAAAAACCGTTAAAAAAACCATAATAAAAACAATTAAAAACAGTTAAAAAATGCATACCGTTTCATGGCCAGACCTCGCCAATTACAGAGGCGAGATCAACGGCCCCAAGCCTGCCGGAAGAGCCAGGTCTTCACTGCTTTCCGGAAGGCCAGCAGTGTGGGGGTGGTCCGGATCTCAGGGGGTAGCTGGTTCCAGAGGGCCGGAGCAGCCACAGAGAAGGCCCTCCCCCGTGGGCCCACCAGCCGGCACTGTTTAGCTGACGGGACCTGGAGGAGCCCAACCCTGTGGGATCTTACCGGTCGCTGGGAGCTATGTGGCAGAAGGCGGTCTCGAAGATAACCTG
>QLTV01001478.1:1694126-1705734 GCA_003457575.1 Thermophis baileyi
GGAGGGGGGCTGCCTGCGGGGGGGCGGCGAGGCAGGGATCGAGGCGCCCCGCCTCTTCCTCGGAGGCAGGAGCGCGTTTGAAAATGCTGGCAGAGGCAGAGCCCAGAGGAGCCGAGCAGTCTCGTGGGGTGTGCGTGCCCTCGACTCTCACTTGCTCTCGCTCTCCCGGCCAAAAAAGTGCCCGCAGCAAAAAGAGCGCCTCCCGGCATGCCCCCCCCTTTCCCCCCCCTTCTCTTCCTCGGAGGCAGGAGCGCGTTTGAAAACGCTGGCAGAGGCAGAGCCCAGAGGAGCCGAGCAGTCTCGTGGGGTGTGCGTGCCCTCGACTCTCACTTGCTCTCGCTCTCCCGGCCAAAAAAGTGCCCGCAGCAAAAAGAGCGCCTCCCGGCATGCCCCCCCCTTTCCCCCCGGAAAGTAATGGGGGGGCTTATTTTCGGGGGGTGGCTTATTTCAACGCATGTCCCGAAAAGCCCTGTTGGGCTTATTATCGGGACATGTCTTATTTTCGGGGAAACACGGTAAGTGCACATTCAAGCAAGCATATACAGTAAGTGGGCACTGAATTGTGTACAAGACAGAGGCTTCGTTCTCTCTCTGATGGTAAACCCAAATTTCACAGGTCTTCTAAGGGTCAGGTTATTATTTTCCTGAGACACCTTCAACCATCCTTTTTCATTGTTGTTATTTTGATGCTTGTAGTTCAATTTTATGTGCCATCTAACTTCCAGGTTTTCAAGTGTTTTTAAGTATACGCTTTAAGTATAAAGATAAGTGTGGGTTCATGGTGAACTAAACAAGTTTCTTTGGCAGGTTTACTTTTAAAAGAAATCAATTTCTATCCAAATTATGGGTAGTCCTAGGTTTAGTTCATTTAATGACCATTCAAAGTTACAACACTGAAAAATGTGACTTATGACCATCTTCACAGTTATGACTTTTGCAGCATCCCCATGATCATGTGATCAAAATTCAGATAGCGATAGCACTTAGACTTATATGCCACTTCACAGTGCTTTACAGCCCTCTCTAAGCAGTTTTTACAGAGTCAGCATATTTCCCCCAACAATCTGGGTCCGCATTTTACCAACCTCGGAAGGATGGAAGGCTGAGTCAACCTTGAGCCTGGTGAGATTCGAACTGCCAAATTGCAGGCAGCTGGCAGTCAGCAGAGGTAGCCTGCAGTACTGCACTCTAACCACTGTGCCACCGCGGCTCAGATGCTTGGCAGTTGGTTCATATTCATGACCATTGCTGTGTCTCAAGATTATGTGATCCCCTTTTGTGACCTTCCAACAAGCAAAGTCAATGGGGAAGCCAGATTCATTTAACAATCAGGTTACTAACTTATCCACTGCAGCGATTCACTTAACAACCATGGCAAGAAAGGTTGTAAAATGGGGCAAAACTTATTTAACAAATGTCTCACTTAATAACAGAAATGTTGGGCTCAACTGTGGTCTTAAGTCAAGGACTACCTGTATTGAGGAAGGGGCATTTCATGGGCAAGCCTCAACTATATTAATGGTGGTCAATCCAAGAAAGTTTTTGATTTCTGGAAAGAATAGGTTTGCAAGCAAGAGCCCAATTCTAGCTGGGATTTTGGACCACTCTTGGAAGAACAGCATCCCCTTGTGATTCTACATCAACTTAGACAGCAAAGTCAATCAGTTGCTGGTTGAGCTGCTGTTAGGACTCTGTCCAAACGGTTGGGTTGGTTAATATAAACAAGCCACAAATCACTGTTTAATGTATATATGTAATATTGCTTTAAATGCATTGTTGCATTCTGACTGGCAGTAACGGCCATAAGAGGGAGCTAGAGAACATGGTTAGTGCTCTCTCTCTTTTGCTGATTCATTGCTGAGTGACTTCGTGTCTGCAATTAAGCTCTGTGTGTAGCTAGCTATCTGTGATAGTAGAGAATCTTTGTTTGCTGATAAAGACAAAGAAAGGCTGGTAAGAAGACTGCTGTACTTCTGAATACTGACTGATAGAACGTGTATGATTCGGACTGTTATTTGGACTGTGCTATCTCTTTAAGTAAACTACTTTTATACACTTAACGTATCTGTGTATTGACTGAATCATTACTCATATCTACTGCAACATTATGGTGAACTGTGCAAACCTTCAGGGCCCAGAGGTTACTCTGCACAATTCCTTAACAGCTGCAATTCAAGAAGAATTGCAAAAGGATACTTTCCAAGTAGCATTGAGACAGTCAGCTTCAGTTGAAAAAATGGTCATGGTTGTAAGTCATGGATGAACTGTAGTGGTAAAGTTGATGTGTCATAGATCCATTGAGTGGATCATATTCACATTGCCATCAGATCAGGCTGATAGCATTATAGGCTGGGACTGAAATTTGTGTCCATTTAAAAATGAGAAGAAATGTACTCCTACATCTCACCCGAATTATCTCTGCATAAGGCATCCAAGGGCCACAGCAAAGACAATTTGCCAAGATTTGCATATCGGAGTGATATAAACATCCCTGAAGACAAAGTAGATCTTAAGCCATCCAGAAGCTGAAGCTCTTTACTTCAAAATGAGATGAATGAAATGGAAAAGTTTCTTCTGAGCCAAAGAAAGGAAAGCGAAGAAATTGGAGGAGTGAATGGTGGTTCATTATCTATTCATACATGTGCCCAAGGAGTAAAGTTTACAGGTATTGAAGATGAGGATGACTGGGATTTATCATCTCTGGAAGATGAAAAACCTTTGAAAGATGAGAAAAATAATAATGTACGTGCTGTTGAAAAGAATGATCCATGTGCTGTGTCAATGATCCATGAATGGGGAAAACCAATAAAGGATGAAGGACGTCAAGATGCAGATATCTCAAGCTCACCGAAAAGCAGCTTGGTCACTGTTACAGATTGGAATGACTCTTCAGATATTTGACTGTGCAAGGAGGTTTAATCTGATTTCTGTCCTTTTTTCTTATGGTGCACTAACAAGGAACTTTTCTTTACAAAAAAAAATGAGAAGAGACACGCATTTTCAGGTCAATTTCTATTATTATGGTTCATCAGTCAGCCAGATATTTAGACTGAATTTGGCATTTTTATCTACCTATCGAGTCCTTCCCAAAGATTACCATTATTATTGTTGCACTAAATGTACAAACAGCTACTCCTCAGGAAATTTAATAATTTGCCTCTTCTAGCACATTAAAACTTACAATTAAGTGACTTGTTCAAAGGTCCATGCAAGAGACAAATTAGACTTTATGGTCCTTCAGTTGTGTACCTTTCACACATTGGTTTTATTGGAAATCTTTTCCAAGCAACTTACAGGGAGACATTGCTGCTTGTCAGGAGCAAGGAGTCCCATTTGTGGATGAATAGGCGGAGGGGGGACAGGAATG
Organism: Thermophis baileyi; assembly: GCA_003457575.1. Taxonomy (NCBI): domain Eukaryota; kingdom Metazoa; phylum Chordata; class Lepidosauria; order Squamata; family Dipsadidae; genus Thermophis; species Thermophis baileyi. The sequence goes on from QLTV01001478.1 coordinate 1,697,494, forward strand.
AACCCTTCAATGGTCAGATGAAACATTGAACTGTTTAAGCAAGGTGTGTCTCGATGGCACTAGAGTGCAATTATTCACAATTTTCTAATATGAATGGGAATAGGAGTTACAGTGGCTTTAATTAAGTGGCAGGAAACCATGTTTCTTACTTGGGGGAGGCACCTGGCAGTTAAATAAAAAGGGATGGAGACATATTACAGACCTTAGTCATCCCTACAAAAATTCCCATTGCAAATTTGCATTGAGGAGAAATAGAAGATAAAGCAACAGGCAACTAAAGAGCCAACCATCTCAAGGATGTCCATCTGTCCAGGTATTATGTTAACAGTTATGTTCAACCTACATTGCAAGTTACACATGCAATGACTTCTCAGTTGGCCATATGGGAGAAGACATTCTTGTATATTGCCCTCTCAATTATTATTATTATTATTTTCAATTATTATTGAATACACCTCCACAGGGATTGCATTTCACACCCATTCTGTTTTCTTTCAAGGAGTGAACAGTAGTTTCCTTCAGCCAAGAGCTGTCCATGGTACTGCTAGTAATGTAGCCATTCTCACCAGGTTCTGGTGCTTTATATTTTATTTTAGACTCTTAGCTGCTTTGAGACTATGGATACAAACATTGGATAAACATTATTGTCATTCATTCATTCATATAGAACAGAGGTCTTCAAACTTGGCAACTTTAAGACTTGTGGACTTCAACTCCCAGAATTCTCCAGCCAGCTGGCTGGAGAATTCTGGGAGTTGAAGTCCACAAGTCTTAAAGTTGCCAAGTTTGGGGACCCCTGATATAGAACCTCCCTATGTTTAAGGGGAACTAGCATTTGATGTTGACCAAATCATAATAAAAAGTCAGGAACAGAAAAGAATGGGGGGGGGAGAATAGTCACATTCCGGCCAGATCTAAGCCAGCAGACTACAAGAGTAGAGAAGTAGACATAAAATAACTAACTTAATCCACCACCCACCCACAAAAAAATTCAGAGAATGATTGAATTTTAATTAATTCCTTTCACTTTTGCAACAAGGAACGAATGAGTAATTATAAGCTCACGCAACTTAGTCATATGGATTCTCAATTTGTGATTAATATTTCATTATTCTGGATGTTAATCATTTCTAGTTCACCAGGCATACTTTCAAACAATCAATCTAATGTTTTTTATGAGAAACATTATACATAAATGAATGTCAGAGGTCTGTACTTTCATTATAGGATAACCAGTTAACGATCGATCTGTGTAGGCCAGCCTGACCTTGCAATTACTAGTTTATCTCTGCAATACATTGCAATAGAGTTATTAATTTTACTTATTTAGACTTTATTCTTCTACTTGGCAGTTCCATGGAGAACAACGTATAATCCATTAATAACAATTATCAGTGACACAGGGGGTGCATGAATAACATGTTGTTGAAATGGTGATATTTTGCTCACAGACATAAGCAACTTTAAGTACCTGCTCAATTCCAGGAGGCCCATTTCTTCAATCCATTATATCAAAAGGACAGAAATAGGAGAGGATGTTGACATTCAGTACATTAATATATAGAACCAAGGTTCTCTGCTTTAATTGCCTAATTTGTTTTCAGGTAGGAAGTAGAGCAGCAATAAAGAAAATTTCTTTCTTTGTAGGGTCAATGTCATCTTTTTCTGGATGACGTGTAACAAAGACAGATAAACTAAAGAGTGAAGGATAACTCAAATGCAGGAAAATGTAGCATCCAAATATAAAATACACGCACACCTTCTGAGATTCAAAGTATGCCTGTTCCTTTAAAATGCTTCTCAAAATGATGCTGCAAAGTCTGTGTTTCTACCTCTGTGATGAAGGTAGTGGGGGTGATGGGAATTGAGAATAAATATCAGAAAACAGTCAGCCAACACAAACAATTAGGAGCTGCTCTAATACAAGCTGACTACATCTTCTCACTAGAATCAGACATCATGTTGATACAGAAGTCAATCTATCTTTGCTAACTCCAATCCAATCTTCATGCATAGGATGAAAGATCTGAAGTGGGCATATGCAATCAAAGCTGAATAGAGGTCTATAGTTAATTCAGAATGTGGAACCAAAATGGTTCCAAACAAACAGAATCTCCTTTTAATTCTTCTACCTGGAAATGCTGCAATAGCTAATTTACAGAATGACAGAATTGTCCCAATCCAGTCCTTTCTCCACATGGTGTGGGGTCTCATTTCTGAAGACAACGAATAATGTGTCAATCCTGCAATACTTAAATAATCTGAATGTATTTACCAGAGCAATATGGCTAATATACAATGGCTTAGTTAAGCCATTGCTGTAGGAGAAGAGCAGGCAGAACTAGGGGTGGAATTAAATGAGTCATCAGCCTAGAATTGTTGTGTACCCATAAATGGTCTAAGTCCAACCCATCTTGAATTTAATTGACCCTTATCTGGTGCCAATTTAGTATTGAACTTTATTTGACTAGCAATAGCAATAGCAATAGCACTTAGACTTATATACCGCTTCACAGTGCTTTACAGCCCTCTCTAAGCGGTTTACAGAGTCAGCAAATTGCCCCCAACAATCTGGGTCCTCATTTTACCGACCTCGGAAGGATGGAAGGCTGAGTCAACCTTGAGCCTGGTGAGATTCGACTAGATTGTTGTGTATAGGCTTGAGTAATAAATATTCTGAACTGCAACTTAACATATGGTCCTGATTGTTTGCAGCTGAAAATTGCATGTTCCTGTGGCTGTATATTAGTCAGTCTCTAAAGAAAATATCAATGACAAAAGCAAAGGACAGTGCATTGTAATACATTATGTCATGCCATACGGAACTGGAAGGGAACTATATTCCTAAAATGCTGAAGCTTACTTAACTTCATTGCAGTCATTAGCCAGCACAAGAGAATTGGTATTCAAATATCCAAAACTGAATTGACAATGTCAGGATAACTAAGAAAAGTACGTACTGTACACATACAGAGAGAGAGAGAGAGAGACAGAGACAGAGAAGAGACAGAGACAGAGAGACAGACAGACAGACAGACAGACACACACACACACACACACACACACACACAAATCAAAATATGGTAAGGGGTTTGTGCAGGCTGCACATGTACAACAAGAAGAAATTAAAATTAGCAATCTGGATAATATTATCTTCGAAATAGCAATATGAAATACAAATACAATACTAACACACAATTTGGTCTAGTGGTTAAGGTACCAGGCTAGAAACCAGTAGACGGTGAGTTCTAGTCCCACCATAGCCATGAAAGCCAGTTGGGTGATTTGGGGGCCAGTCTCTTTTTCTCAGTAAAACTCATTTCACAGGTTGTTGTTGTGAGGAAAATAAGATACAAAAGAAGTATTAGGCATATTTACCATCTTAAGCTATTTATATAATAATCTAAAATATAATCAACAAACTAAAATATGCCAAAACACATCAATAGTATATGATATGCCACAAGAAAACTAGAAAAGGAACCATATTCCTAAGATGTTGAAGCTAAAAGATGGTTATAGCCGTTCAGGGTAAGGGAAAGTGTTTGTCGAGGCTTATACAGCAGAGTGCATAAATCAGCGGTGCCATTTTAAATAAGAACAATAGTAGTTTGCCTATTGTTATTTATGCTTAGAAGGTCCAGAACTAACAATCCAACTTATGGGTCTTTCCCTCAGGTTGCTGTATTTGGAACAGCAGTTGTTTTCATTGGATAGTTATAAAAGAAACTTGCAAAGCCAAGTTCCGTCTGACAGCTCTCCTCATCAACTTTTGACTTGGTCAATGACACTTTTATGTCTTTCCATTATAAGCTGCTTGCTTCAGTGGTGTCACATACAGCTAAGCTTCAGAAAAGCTTGCAAAAATGATAAGAGAAGATAGGAGGATGTGCTGGCATGGAGAGGTTTATATTTGTTACTATTTCTAGACTATGGACAGCTTCACTCAACAAAAAATGTGGCAGAAGGAAAGGGGAAAGGGGAGGAAAGGGGAAAGGGGAGGAGAGGAAGAGGTAAAAAGGAGGAGAGGGGAAAAGGAGAGGGAGAGGGAGAGGGAGAGGGAGAGGGAGAGGGAGAGGGAGAGGGAAGGGAAGGGGGAAGGGGAGACATCCTTTCCTCTCTACTATTCACGTTTCCCAAAGCAATGCTAGAAGGCTGCAGGGGAGAGATCCTTTACATGAGTGCTTAGTTTACACTCTAGTGCTGGATTCACCAATATAGTGCTCATAAGAATGCTAATATGCTCCTGGATGTCTTCTTAATATTCAGATGGTTCCTTGCCTATTTGTGTTTTTATAGTTAAATAAAACTAAAAAAGAAAAAGAAAAGAAAAGAAAAGAAAAGAAAAGAAAAGAAAAAAAGAAAAGAAAAGAAAAGAAAAGAAAAGAAAAGAAAAGAAAAGAAAAGAAAAGAAAAGAAAAGGAAGGAAAACAAAACAAAACAATTTCCACCGGAGCAGCACTGAATTGTGCAACTAGCTTTAGAAAATTTTCTAGCCTGAGCTTGTTATTTATCTTATTTATAGTTAATTCCCCAGACAAATGTGAACCCCAAAGAGTCTTACAAATAATTTAAAACTGTTGCAACAATACAAGTTATTAGAGATACACAACAACATGGAAGGATGGGAGTACTCAGGAATAGATGTTTGAGTTCCTTATTTGAGCTTGATCTGGGGGATAGAGGTGCTACATGTTTTATTGTTTTATTGCTCTTTCCATTGTTGGATAGTTTGTTCATCTGAGCATTTATATTTAAAGCCAACTGCTGCACTTTCATAAAAGACATAGCAATACATTGGTTCTTTTATCTGTCAATGGCAAATACAACTTTTTTTCCAGGCAAAAGGGACATTGTCCTGGAGAAAGTTTGTTGAAAGTCACATTCTAGTGATTGGACAGATTTGAAGCCATCAAGGGAGTGGCCAGTCAAAGTTGATGGAGCTTCTCATTCCATTTTCTTTCTTGTTCCAAGTTCTGATCTCTCATTATCTCTCCTTCCTATTTCTTTTTGCTCTGCAAGTTCCTAGAAAAAGACAGATGGTTCACTGTGAAAATTGATTCCTTGCAGAAGACTTAGGTCAAGGATATGGCTGCACTAGGGCCTGATAGATGTTGGAACAGTCACATGTTAGCCAACTTAGATGTCAGGTCACTATCACTCAAAGAATTTCTCTTCCCAGTTGACAATTGTGGTGCAATCATCAGTACAATTTCTTTGTCCATTAATTTACCATCACTTGGAGAATTCCAAAAGACAGTTTGTGGCCAGTTCAAGTGTCTAATTGATATGTTGATTAGTTTATAGTTGGTGTGATGAGGGATCTGTAGGTTAAATCCAGATGAAATGAACAGTTAAGGGAACCAGCTATGTCTAGCCTAACAAAGAGAAGGTTTAGGGGAGACATAATAGCTGTCTTTTGTTACAAGCTGTGGTAACAGAGAAGAGGGAGTTGACTTATTCTCCAAAGCACCAGAAGGCAGGATTAGATATAATAGGTGGAAGCATATCAAAGAGGGATCCAACCTGGAACTAAGGAAAAACTTCCTGACAGTAACAACAATTAATCAATGGAACAGCTTGCCTCCCAGAGTTGGGGTGCTCTATCACTGGACTTTTTTTTTAAGAAGAGATTGGACAATCATTTGTCTGGGAGGGTATAAGATCTCCTGCCTTGAGCAGGGGGGTGGACTAGAAAACCTTCAAGGTCCCTTCCAACCCTATGATTCTAGTTAAATCCACAGTAGATGCTAATGAAGAATTTGAGCAACATTTTGGTCAATAACACATTTCTTAGCCCCATCCCTGTTATCCCATGTTTTCTTCCAGCATCCATGGGAATTCCAAGGGACACCTACAATGTGGCTGTACTATAAAGTTGATTGGTATTCTCCCACAATCATGATTTTTTTCTGTTTTTTATTTTTATTTGTACTTGTGTTTTAATGAATGTGATGTCATTTTAATTGTCACTGGGGTTGTATACTGCCCAGAATCAAGTTCTGTGAGATGGGTAAATATATAAATCTGCTAAATAAATAAATTAAACAAATACATGTCTAAAACCCACTGAACCTTAAGAATGGAAGCTGGACCCTGCTGGTCCATTTAATCAATCAGTTTGTCCTGACAAAACCTACAAGGAAGCCCACTGTCTCCCAGAAGATGGCCTTCACAACCAGTCCTACTGCCGTCAAGGCTGATAGTCATTGATTCCTATGACTTCTATGAACTAGATGATAGGCTCAAGATCCAGATGGATCTCAACAGACTTGAACACTGGGCTCTATCTAACAAAATGAAATTCAATGCAGAGAAAAGTAAAGTCTTACACTTAGGCAAGAAAAACCAAAAGTACACATATAGACTGGGTGAAACCAGGCTTAATAGCAGTAACTGCGAGAGGGTTCTTGGAGTCTTAGTGGACAAGCAATTAAATATGAGCCACCAGTGTGCAGCGGCAGCCAGAAAAGCCAATGCAATCCTAAGTTGCATTAACAAGGGGATACAATCAAGATCAAGGGAGGTACTAATGCCACTCTATAAAGCCTTAGTAAGACCACACCTAGAGTACTGCATCCAGTTTTGGTCACCACACTATAAGAAAGATGTTGAGACTCTAGAAAAAGTGCATAGAAGAGCAACCAGGATGATTAGGGGACTGGAGGCTAAAACATACGATGAACGGTTCCAGGAACTGGGCATGGCTAGTCTAGTGAAGAGAAGGACCAGGGGAGACATGATAGCAGTCTTCCAATATTTGAGGGGCTGCCAGCCCATTTTTGAAGTCAGTCAAGCTGGTAGCTAGCCCCACATCTTTTGGTAGGAGGTGCGGTGGCTCAGTGGCTTAATGACGCTGGAGATGATCTCAGCTCCAGCAGTTCAAGTCCTAGCTCTGCCTGGCAGGGTGAGCTCCCATCACTCACCTCAGCTTCTGTCCACCTAACAGTTCAACAGCATGTTCTATGCAAGTAGATAGATAGGTATCACTTTGGTGGGGAGATGAGCTGTGCTCTATGCAGTCAGTCAGATTCCTGATGGCTCTGAATCTTCCCGATTGCGGCATCCACTTGCAAGGCCACTCTGGGAGGGTTGGGGCTTAGGTAAAGTTGCAGGAACAGCCACACATCTTTTTCTCTGGTGCAAAGCCAGCTTCCCACCTGTGGTGCACCTTGGGAAGCACATATCCTATAACAGGGCTGTTACCTCGGCAAGCCAAACTATCACCCTGCACTAGCATTGTGGTCTTCCGGCTATTGTAACAACGCCATACACTAATAATAATAAATCTCTTGGTAAAGACTTGTTTGTTTCAACTGTTTTTTTGAACCTCCCCTTAGTTTCAATAGTTTCAAAAGCAGAAAAGGTATCTTAACATGGTCTCCCAGTTGATGAAAATAAAATCAATGGACAATGACACTATTTGGTTTCTCCTCTGTATTTGCAGTCATTGCAAACCTAGGCTGCATATGAGCAAGCCTTCTGGAAAATGGCTCCAGTAGAGGAGATGCATGGCTCTCAATGGTAAATCTTCTTGGCCCAATATCTGAAGCTTATTTCAACCTTCCCCAGTGGAAGGAAATTAGAAGAGTCATTTCAGGAAATAAATTTGTCCTCTTCAGAGATAGGACAGCTTCCACCAAGCATTGGAACTAATTGTCTGAAATAATGAGATGCTGTCTAAGGAAGACTAACTTACAGTACAGCGTAGCTCTCTAATTAACTGATAACGGTCAAGGTTATGACGACAAAGTGAAGTTAGTTCAAATAATTTCTGGAGCATCCCAGAAAAAACTGTCCCGCTGTGCAAACTGCTCCACAAAGGTTACGACGGGTCCTTTCATTCAAACATGATCAGCATTGATGGCTACTATTGAGAGGACAGAAATGATCCCAAGAAATTCCTCAGGAAAACATCACAGAAGTATGTTTGACCCATAGAGCAGTCTGAGACAGAAACTGAGACATTTCTGACCTCAAGGCACACATCAAACTTCTGATGAGTCGCATATACGTCTAAATTCTGTATTTCTATTTCCCCATTTCTATAATATTAGCCTTTAACCTCTTTTGGCAATTTCAATTATTTTTATTCTGATTTTGTTTCCGTAGTTACTATGTACTTCTGCAAGCTGACTATAGCTTACTTGGCTTAAAATCAGTTTCATAAATAAAAATGCTCTCAGTTCCACTCACACAGAGATAGAATAGAATAGAATAGAATAGAATAGAATAGAATAG
>QLTV01001479.1:73654-84132 GCA_003457575.1 Thermophis baileyi
GGAATTTGGGAGGGGCAGTTGCATGAGGGATGTCTGCATGTAGCCACAACAAATTCCTTCTAGATTGTCAAGGTCATCCTTTGTCCTGCACCTGAACAGAAGAAGGTGGAGTTCCAACCAAGCACCAGAGGATGAAGCAATGAAGATTGGTTCATGTGATGAACTTGGGGGTGTGGGGACAAAGGCTTGAACTTTCAACTGGGTGGAGAAACCCCGAAGGCTTCAGATTCGGGATTTCTCCCAGCCGTGCTGACATGGCTCTGTTAATAAATTGGAACATAGAGGAATCCTTTGCCTCGGACTCTGATTTAATTCCAGATGCTATTCGGAATCCTGACAGAGAGTCCCTAGGGAGGGCAGGTCCAAGCCCAAATCACAGAGACTCCCCCAGAACCCGCTGAAGTACCCTCCGAACGAAGGCTGCGTCAGCCGATGCAAATTTGTCAATGTTGTAGTGTCGGATGAAGGGGGATGGAGAAGTCCAGGTGGATGCACGACACACCTCCACCAGAGGGGCCTGGGTCGCCCAGGCAGCAGATGTAACCACACTCCGAGTTGAGTGGGCCGTAATCCCCAAGGGCCTTGGCAGCCCAGACACTTCATAGGCCTTGGCAATGGTGCCCCGAATCCAGTGCCCGATGGTCGTTGCAGACACCTTCCGCCCTAGCGATTGAGGCAAAAAAGCCACGAAGTGCGCCTCTGTTCTGTGAAATTCGTGAGTGCGGTCAATGTATATGCGAACTGCCCGATGGATGTCCAGCGTGTGCCAGGCCTTCTCTGAAGGGTGCGAAGGATTCGAACAGAAACTGGGCAAAACGAGCTCCTGAGCCCGGTGAAAACCAGAATTGACTTTTGGGACAAAGGAGGGATCCAATCGAAGAACAACACGGTCCAAATGAAAGATACATAAGTCCTTACAAACCGACAGTGCCGAAAGCTCGGAAATCCTGCGAGCTGAGGTGATTGCTATCAAAAAGGCCACCTTGTAAGAAAGGTAACGCAGGGTAGTCAAACGAAGAGGTTCGTAGAGGGGCCCCCGTGAGAGATTGTAACACTCTGGGGAGATCCCAGGTTGGATAACGGTGTATGATGGGGGGCCGGAGGTTGGACGTGCCCCGCAAGAAACGCCGAACCGTTGGGAACTGGCCCAGCGAGTCCACCTGGGTGCAGGAGAGAACCAACAACAAAGCCGCCACTTGGCGGCGAAGGCTATCAGGAGAGAGACCCATGTCCAAACCCCGCTGGAGGAACTTCAGCACCTTGGGCAGAGGAATGTGCGTGGGCGAAAGACCCTCTGAGGCACACCAGGAACAAAAAGACTTCCAGGTGGAGGCATAGATGCGCTCGGTGGAAGGACGACGTGATGCCTGTATTGTTAAGATCACGTCCGGATCATAATCCTGCCGCCTTAGAGTGCGCCACTCAACTGCCAGGCGGTGAGTTGGCACCACCATGGATTCGGGTGCACCAGCGGCCCCTGAGTGAACGTCTCCGTGATGGGAATCTTCCAAGGCGGCTCTACGGACATGGACATCAGGTCCGCGAACCACGGTCTCCGCAGCCAATGAGGTGCCAGAAGGATTACCTCTGCCCGATGCTCCAGGAACTTTCAGATAACTTGCAGCAAGATCGCCAGTGGTGGAAAGGCGTAGAGAAGGCCCGGCGGCCACTGTACCCGGAGCGCATTCACCCCTTCCACTCCCAGGGAAGGGAACCGAGAGAAGAATCTCGGGAGCTGCGTGTTCTCCGGGGTGGCGAACAGGTCCAGCTGCGGAAGACCGAAGCGGCTCACGATGGACTGGAAGAGGGCAGGATGCAGGTGCCACTCTGCATGATCCACCTCTGATCGGCTGAGCCAGTCTGCCTGGGTATTGGAAACCCCGGAGATATGGTCCACAGTTAGGGAGAGTAGGTGACGCTCCGCCCACAGGCCGAGTTTGAGGTCCTCCCTCATGAGGGCGCGCGACCGAGTGCCCCCCTGTCTGTTGACATGGGCCTTGGTTGTCATGTTGTCCATGAGGACAAGAACATGACAGCCGGCCAAGGATGTCTTGAATTGCCTGAGGGCCAAAGAAACCCCCCGAAGTTCCAACCAGTTGATGGAGGCTGTCGATTCCATGAGAGACCACCGACCCTGAGCCAGCTGGCCATCGGAGTGGGCGCCCCAGCCGGTCAGGCTGGCGTCTGTTGTAACAACCACCCTGGACGGCTCGCGGAACAGGCACCCCCGTGCAAGAGCCGGTGACCACCACCACGTGAGGGACCGAAGCACTGCTGGAGGGACCAGGACCCGGAACTGTGAGTTGCTGCGGCCAGTCTTCTGGAAAGGAAAGAGGAACCACTGAAGATCCCTAGAGTGTAGACGTGCCCAAGGGGTGATAGAAATGCAGGAGATCATCTTCCCCAGGAGAGTGGACAGAAGGGCCAGAAAGGCCCGACGATCCCATTGTATTTGGAAGACCAACTGTCTAATGCTGTCCTGTCTCTCCTGGGAGAGGGAAACCCTACACTCCAAGGTATCGACAATGGTTCCCAGTTGGGGAAGGGTAGTGGAAGGGGTAAGGTGGCTCTTCTCCAAGTTGATGGAGAATCCGTGCCGCTCCAGCGTGGAAATAACTACCCGGAGATGGCGCCTCGCCAGATGTTCAGAGGGAGCCTGGAGTAAAATATCGTCCAGGTAGCACTGGATTCTCACTGGCAGAGCCCTAAGGTGGGCAGCCACTGCGGCTAGGATCTTGGTAAAGACCCTAGGAAAGACCAAAGGGAAGAGCCCTATACTGGAAGTGCCTATCTGCATAGCAGAACCGAAGGTACTGCTGATGGTCCCGGTGGATCTGGACATGCAGGTAGGCCTCAGTGAGGTCAAGGGAAGCTAGGAAGTCGCCCCTCCTGATTCCCCCTAGGATAGACTGCAGGGAGTGCATCTTGAACCGCCCATATTTAATGTAGCGGTTCAGACACTTGAGGTCCAGAATAGCTCTGTATCCCCCCGAGGTTTTGGGCACTACGAAGAGAATGGAATAATGCACCTGTCCCTGCTGGTCCAAGGGGACCTGCTGGATGGCACGAATGTCCAGCAGGTGTTGGACTGCTTCGTCCATAAGGGCTTTTCTGGAAGGTACCCTGGAAGTGGGACATCTGACGAAAAACCTCAGGGGAATGGAGAGGAACTCCAGCATAAGGCCTGTGGAGACAGACTCCAGGACCCACCTGTCCTGAGTAGTCTGTTTCCAAGCCGAAGAGAAAAGGGACAACCGGCCCCCAATAGGAGGGCTAGAAAGAGAGTCAGCGGGAGCGCCTAAAGGGGCGACCCCCTCCTCCTCCCCGAAAAAGACGCTTAAACTGCCTCCCCCTCCCAGATCGATCGAATTGCTGATGCTGTCGGGATCCGGACTGACCTGAGGCCGGAGGGAAGCTGAAGGCCTGGTCCGCCGCCTGAAAGGGCCGACGTGGATAGGGAGAGGAACGTGAGTAGCCCCTCCTGGAAAGAGAAGGTAAAATTTTTCTCTTGTCCCTAGTTTCTATCACGATCGGATCAAGAGACTGGCCAAAGAGAAGCTGCCCCTGGTACGGAGCCGACGCCAGGCGCCATTTGTGGCGTGCGTCAACTGGCCACTGGCAGAGCCAGTGCATGCGCCTCACCACCACGGCCGATGCCATGGCCATTGCAATGCTGCAAAGACATTATTGAGGTCCAGGTGAGCTCTCAAGTTGGAGGATGGGATCTGCTCCTGAATCAACAGGAGCCAAATTAGAGAGGATCTGGCGAAGAAGGACGCTGAAGACGAAGCCCTGATGGCCCAAGCCGCAGCCTGATGTGCCCTAATGAGGGCCTGTTCAGTTCGTTTGTCCTCCGGGCGGAGCAACTCCTCAGGTTCACCCGGCAATGTCGTAGAGGAATGAAGGGCCAGTGTTCACCCGAGGAACATCGAGCAGGGAAGCCAGCTCCGGAGCGATGTTAAAATGCTTGTGGTCTAGGGACGAAGCTGCTGGAGCTGAAGCAGGAGACCGCCATTGCCGTTGGACATTGTCCAGAAAGAGAGGAGGTACGGGCACAAAGTCCACCTCCGGGGTAATCTCCGTAAACAACGGGTCAATTTGATGGGTGGAAACGCTCGCTGTAGACGTCGAGGGGCAATCTAGACCCGCAGCTGTACGAGCCTTGTACAGCAGGGGCTTAAAGAGGGCCGGCGGGAACAGAGCAGAGGAGACTTGCTGTTCTTGAGGCATGTCGTCATCCTCCGATAGGGCGTAGTCACCACTGTCGAATTCAAGAGCCTCCTCTTGCTCAAGGTCAGATTCCCCTGAATAATGTTCGGGGCTGGGGTGATGAGCCCCGAAACCGGAGCGATGCGTTGGTCTGTGCTGCGAAAAGGCAGGGACACCCCCAACCGATTGCATACATGCCGCAATGCCCTGTTGCACCGCCGCTGTCAACATGGATTGCCAGGTGGCAGGGTCCATTGGAATCTGTGCGGGAGGGGCCATTGGAACCTGGGCAGAAGGCTGTGGCGGGGGATCAGACGACTCGCCTTGGTCCCCTTGCAACTGGCGGATGGGAGGCCGGGAGAGGCCTGTAGCTGCCCAGGGATCCGTCAAGACCTGAAAGAGGCCTGGGTTATCCAGGGACATGGCCCCAGCCGAGGCACGAGGAACCTGCTCGCCTGCTGAATTCCTGGGCAGGGCCCCAATAATCAAAGATTGTTCTGCTGCTCTGGAACAGATCTGCTGCAGGACCTTGTCCCGACGGCGTTCAGCCCGCTCTGTGGCCTTGGAGGCATGACCAGAGTGAGAAGAAGAAGCCTCCCCATGCCGAGTGGAGTCGGATGGAATGACCTCCTCCGGGGTGGGCCTGTCCGTCTTGTGACGCCTTTTTCCCCCGGGCTTGGCTGCCTGGCGCTGCGCCATGCCTATCTAAGAGAGACAGGAAGGGAACTGTGCAATGGCCCCTGGCTTGGGATGAAATCAAATAGCCGCCTGAGTACTATATTGAAGGCAAGGGGACGTGACAAGAGGCCAATCAAAATGGCCACGATGTCAAGGGCTGACAAAATGGCCGCCCCGGATGGGCCCGACGTGCTCACTGTCGTGGCTATGGGAGCAATAACGGGTGGTGTGGATCCGAGGGAGAACTTGATGATCCTAGGCCACAGGCTAGCCGGAGACGCAAGGCGGGGGAGCCGCTCCTAGGCTAGCAATGAAGGCCATGCTAGCCAAGGCTCCAGCGCTCTTCCCGGCCTTGAAAATGGCAGCTCGTCAGTTGACCAGGAGGCCGCGCAAGCCGAGGCTCCAGCACTCTTCCCGACCTCCGAAATGAGGAGTGATCACCTGTCTCCCAGCGCGAGCCGAAGCTCCAGCAGACACCAATGAAGCCGATCACCAGGCGAGAGCTGAGGGAAGCCGCTGAGGCACGCGAGCCGAGGCTCTAGCGTGAAGGGGCCTTCGGAGAGGTGGCGCTATGCGAGCCGAAGCTCCAGCGATAGCGAGCAGCTGTTTGGCGCGCCGCAAGCGGGAGGCTAAGTCCACCCAGGCAGCGGCAGGCTGGACACGGCAATGTCCTCCGAACGGCTCAACAAAGAAATAAAGTCCAGGAGCCGTCTGCTGCCGCGGCAGGAGCCGAGGCTCGACTGCCGAGAGAAGGGAAATGCCAGAAGGGAGAGACACTCACGAAGTCAAACAGTCCTTGGTCAAAGCTGATACGATCAGAGATAACGGAGAGGCAAAAGCGAAGCTGAAAAAACCAGTCCAAGTCAAAATAACGGAGAATAGCCAGCAATCAGGAGGGGAGAAAAAGGGGTCCACGTCTGTCCTCTCTGAGGACCGAGTCGGATCTGGGTCACAGGAGGGCGGACCCAGCAAAAAGTTACAGACTCGGTCCTCATTCTGAGTGGACGAGGACAACCCATCCTGTATGATGGCTCCTCCCACGTTGGAGAAGCAGCCTAGGATTGCATTGGCTTTTTTGGCTAGTGCTGCACACTGTTGGCTCATATTTCATTGTCCACTAGGACTCCAAGATCCCTCTCACACTTACTGGCATTAAGCCAAATTTCACCTAACCTGTCCCTGTAGTTGGGTTTTCTTGCCTAAGTGTAAAACCTTACTTTTACCTATGTTTAATTTCATTTTGTTAGATAGGACCCAGTGGTCAAGTCTATCAAGCTCTCTTTGGATCTTGAGCTTGTCTTCTGGGGTGTTGGCTATTTCTGCCACCTTAGTGCCATCTGCAAATCTGATGAGTTCTCCTTCTATTTTCTCATCTGTCATTTATATTGGGCCCAAAATGGAACTTTAGGGTACCCCACTGCTTATTTCCCTCTATGTAGATGTAGTTCCGTTGAAGACTACACACGGAGTACGATTTGTCAGCCAGTTACAAACCTGGTGGTGGTGGTGTTATCCCACATTTTTCTAGCTTGCCAAGAAGTAGGTTGTGTTCTACTTTATCAAATGCTTTACTGAAATTTAAATATACTATGTCCATAGCATTTCGCTGATCCACTAATTTAGTCACTTTGTCAAAGAATAAAATAAGATTTGTTTGGCATGATCTGTTTTTGATGAATTCACGTTGGCTATTGGTTATAACTTTGCTTGCTTCTAGGTGCTTGCAGATATATTGCTTATCTTTTCCAAATTCTTCCCAGATATTGATGTCAGGCTGATTGGTTTGTAATTTTTTTTCTTCCTTTTTTGAAGATGGGAACTACATTAGAACTATGTCAGCTCTTTTCCAGTCCATAGTGATCCAAGAACTTTGAAAGATATGTTTCAATGGTTCTGAAATCATGTCTGCCAGTTCCTTCAAAACTCTGGGACATAGTCCGTCAGGACCCAGTGATATGAAACCATCTAGAGCTTACAGGAATTCTCTTACCTTATTTTTGCATATTTTAATTTGCATTCCTAACCTGTTGTTTACAGTTGTTTTTGGTAAGTTGAATAGTGTTTTCTTTCTGCATAAAGACAGATCCAAAGTATGAATTATGGTAAACAGTTCTGCTTTCTCTTTTTTATCTAAAAAAAGTTGAAACTTTTTAAATTGTTTTTGATATTTGTTGCAAGTCTTACTTCATTCAAAGCTTTAGCTTTCCTAACTTTGCAGGTTCAGGCTATTTATTGATATTCTGCCTTAGTTATGAGTCCCTCTTTCAATTTTTTTGTATTTTTCCCCCTCTCAGTTTGTTTGAGTTCTTTGTGCAACCATGGTGGGTTTTTTTGGGGGGGGGTTAGTGGTATTGAACTGGACTGGGCTTTTATAATCGTATTTTTCAGATTTTCCCAAGCTTCTTGAGATGTTTTCCCCTCTAGGATTTTCATCCATGGAATCTTTACTAGACTCTCGCTGAGTTTGTTAAAATCAGCTCTTTTGAAGTCTAAGACACTGGTTTGATTAAGTTCTGTTGCTTGTGTCTGTTTTATATTGAATTCTAATTTGACGTGGTCACTCTCCCCTAAAGTTCCTGTAACTTCAATCCCCTCTATCACTTCTTCGCTGTTGGTAAGAACAAGGTACAGTATAGCCGTCCCTCTAGTTGCCACCTCTACCTTTGGGATGATGAAGTTGTCAGCTAGATTGGTCAGGAATCTGTTTGATCTCCCACTTGATACAGAGTTTATCTCCCAGCTGATGTCAGGGTAGTTAAAGTCCACCATTACTACTGTGGTGTATTTCCTATACACATTGGTTAACTGATTAGCAAAAAGTTCATCTATTTCTTCTGCTTGGTTAGGTGGTCTGTAGTATACACCTATGGCAATATCATTCTTTTTTCCTTTTATGTTCACCTATAAGCTTTCATCCTTTGTTGTCTGCATCTCTGTAGAGAGGAAGTGGTCTCTAACCTATAATGCAACTTCACCTCCTCTTTTCTTAGGGTTAGGGTCTGTTTCTTTTGAATAGTTTGCATCCTTCTAGGTAGGGCCAAAGAAATTGTGTTTTGTATTTTGGAGGCTTTGGCAGAATTTAGGACATACAATTTTTCAATGTTTAAGGACCCAATTCCACTCTTCAAATCTCCTGAAATTACAAATACCTATAACAATAATGATGTATGAGCCATGATGGTGCAGCAGTTAAGAGTGCAGTACTGCAGGCAGTTCAAATCTCACCAGGCTCAAGGTTGACTCAGCCTTTCATCCTTCCGAGGTGGGTAAAATGAGGAACCAAATTTTGGGGGGGGCAGTACTCTAAACATCTTAGAGAGGGCTGTAAAGCACTGTAAAGCGGTATATAAATCTATGTGCTATTGCTATAGCCAAACATAAGAACAAATGAAAAAGGCTAATTGACAAAGATAGATCACAACATGAAACTACCCTCAGGTGCTTTGGAGGATAGCTTGACTCCCTCTTCTTTGTGGCAGCCCCTGAGATATTGGAACATGTCACCCTTCTTTTTATTAAACTAGGATGTGGTAAAGCCACAAGCAGGACATCACTCAAGGCTCAAGGTTGAATAATCCTTCCATCCTTCCGAGGTGGGTAAAATGAGGAACCAAATTTTGGGGGGGGCAGTACTCTAAACATCTTAGAGAGGGCTGTAAAGCACTGTAAAGCGGTATATAAATCTATGTGCTATTGCTATAGCCAAACATAAGAACAAATGAAAAAGGCTAATTGACAAAGATAGATCACAACATGAAACTATTTATTTTACAAATTAATAATACTAATTGCCAGTTTGTATTGGTAACCCATGCCATCAGTTGTGAAATGAATTTTTAAAGTAATATTAGCACAACAGAACTGCACTTTTTGGAATGTTAACACTACGATTGAAGTAAACAATGTTAACTTTTATACATTTTCTTATTCTTGTTTTGAACGTTGTTTGGGCACATTTACCGTATTTTTCGGAGTATAAGAGGCACTTCCCCCCCCCAGAGGGTGAAAATTTGGGTGCGTCTTATACATCGAATGTTGCATCAGCCATACCTGGGGGAAGGGTACGGCGGCGGTGGCAACGGCAACAGGCGGCTGATTGGTGGTATTCTGGGAGGCTGATCCAACCGCCAATCGGAGAGGTGGGATTCAAACAGTTCGGCCGAACCGTTTGTTAAAGTGAGGAGGATTGGCTAATCCCACCACTGCCTGCCCTGTTCGTCGAGCAGTTTGCCGAGGACGCCCCGCTGCCACCTGCCGCCCCATCGGGCCTGCCGCACCACCTGGACTGCATGGACTGTGAGCCCAGAGACACAGAGAGAAGTATGGCTTGGCTTCCAGCGCCGGAGAGGGCGGGCAAGGGTTAGGGTCATTGTCATTGGGGTGCACGTGGTGAGACAGGGCTCCTCTTGCCATCCATTTTCCCATCACTGGGCATGGCATGGCTTCCTGCCCCACTGCAGCCATTGATGCAATTTGGGGATGGCAGACTGTGTTTTATTAGCATGGGCAGGCATGCTAGAGCCTGCCTGTTTGTCTTTGTAAAGATAACATGGCTAGATTTTTTCGGGAGGAAAAGAATCACCAATGTCCTAAAATTCTCAGTTTGCTATTGTTATTGTAGTTTAGGGCGGGGGCGTAATGAGCTAGTGTGGCATGTACTGTATACGGTATACCGGTATCTTGTGTATGAATGTATGAACATAGTTTCAGCTACAGTGCTCTGTATTGTTATAAAGGACACATTACTGTTCTTTCTTGCAGAAAAATACTACGGTACCTCCTGACGCTACATACCAGTACAAGGATGTCAAAGCAGAAAAGGCAAGCATATAAAATTTCTTTTAAACTGGAAGTGGCGAAATATGCTGAGGAACATGGAAACAGAGCAGCGGAGAAATATTTTGGACCACCTCCAACTGAAAAAATGATAACAGAGTGGAGGAAACAGGTGGATCAGCTGCAAAAAGTAAAAGATAAAAGCAAGCACAACTTTCATGGGCTTCCTGCAAAGTGGCCACAGTTAGAGGTGGACATGAAAGAATGGATCTGTAAGGATCGCCTCTACGTCTAACTTAAGAAAGCGAGAACTTCTGAAACAATGTAGTTCAAAAGGATCTTTTATTAAGCAGAAGTGAAAGCATTCCATTCAAAGCAACATCTGAATACCCTTAGGCAAAGCAGGTAGAGTTAAAGCAGTAGAGACCCCTCCCATTAGCCAGAATGCAGATTCTAGCCAATACACAAGTGTGAAAATGTTTTATCAACTGCTCTGGGAACCGGATAAACATACATTTCTCTGACCATCTTCTGTTATCCATTGAAGTGAAACATCCCACATTGCCCCTCATAAACCTTCTCCAAAAGTGAAGAGATCTCAGGATGCTTGGCGCCCGGGTATGGATTGTAAACCGTCAATTGACACAGGCAGATTCTAGCCAATACACAAGTGTGAAAATGTTTTATCAACTGCTCTGGGAACCGGATAAACATACATTTCTCTGACCATCTTCTGTTATCCATTGAAGTGAAACATCCCACATTGCCCCTCATAAACCTTCTCCAAAAGTGAAGAGATCTCAGGATGCTTGGCG
>QLTV01001480.1:57640-69519 GCA_003457575.1 Thermophis baileyi
ATAGATAGATAGATAGATAGATAGATAGATAGATAGATAGATAGATAGATAGATAGATATGCAGATAGATGATAGATAGATAGATGATATAGATACATAGCTAGATAAGAGATAAATGATAGATAGATGATTGATAGATAGATAGATAGATAGATGATAGATAGATAGATGATAGATAGATAGATAATAGAGATATGAGAGATTAGCAGATAGAAGATAGATAGATAGATAGATAGATAGATAGATATGCAGGCAGATAGATGATAGATAGATAGATGATATAGATACATAGCTAAGAGAGAGATAAATGATAGATAGATGATAGATAGATAGATAGATAGATAGATGATAGATAGATAGATGATAGATAGATAGATAATAGAGATATGAGAGATTAGCAGATAGAAGATAGATGATAGAGATGGGTGGATGGATGGATAGAGAGAGAGAGACAGATAATAGATATGAGTAAGAGAGAGACATAACCAAATTAAAATTAGTAAGAATTAAATACAGACGAATACCAATGTGAACCAGGTCCCGCCATAGAGCAACGATGTCCAAACTTTGCAGCTTTAAGACTTGGGGACTTCAACTCCCAGAATTCCCCAGCCCGCAAAGCTTGACGTTCCAAGTCCCCAAGTCTTCAAAGTTGCCAAGGTGGGACACCCCGACCTTAAGAGATTATTACCGTGTAGAGTGGTTTTATGGTGGTTTAATTTTTCGCAAGCCACCTTGACACGGGTGGCCAATGAACGAACTGGCATAAATCGGGGTCGCGACGTGTCTCTTGCCAACCTCTCTTTGAAGCTCTCTTCTTTGTTTTCTCCACAGAAAGGGGTGTCCCCATGGACGGGACGGACCAAGAGCCGGTGGCGGGGCGGACCCGCCAGAGTTCCCCTCCGGGGGAGAAGCCGTTCCCTTTCCCGGCCTGGGAAGAGAGCTCGGGGGACGAGAATGGGCTGGTCATTCACAGCCAGGTGGAGGAAGAGGAGCATAAATGCGCCATGTGCGGCGAGAGCTTCAGCCAGCCGCTGGGCCTGTTGCGCCACCAGAAGCAGCAGCACGCCGGCGAGCGGGCCTTCGTGTGTCCCGAGTGCGGCCGGGGCTTCAGCCTCAAGCACAACCTCATCATCCACCAGCGCATCCACACCGGCGAGAAGCCCTTCGGCTGCGGCGTCTGCGGGAAACGCTTCAGCCTCAAGCAGAACCTGCTCACCCACCAACGGGTGCACGGCGGCCCGGCCCGCCGGCCTTTCACCTGCTCCGCCTGCGGGAAGAACTTCCGGGAAGAACGGCTGCTCGCCGCTCACCAAAAAAGGGACTGCGAGCAGCAGGAGCAGCAGCAGCAGGACAGCCCGGGAGACCAAGCGGTGCACGTCGACGAGGGCGAGGAGGATTTCACGCGCCGCCGGCTCAGGATCAAGCATCAAGAGAAGCCCCCCCAAACCCGAGCTGCCTTTGCCCGTCGGGGTTCCGGGGAACCCTTGGGAGGCCGAAGCGGCCTTGCTGGCTCCCCAAGGACCCGGCAAACCAAGGAGGATACCCCCAAAGGCCCGAAGACGAGGCTCCGCAGTGGGGACGCCCCCTTCCAGTGCCTGACGTGCGGGAAGAACTTTTCGCAGAAAGGCAACCTGGCGGCGCATCGCCGGAGTCACCGGGAGCGGGAGACCCTCAGCTGAGGACGGGCCGAGAGGGTGTCCTGCAGGGGCTGAGCGATCGGAGCGGTGATGGGCAGCGGGCTTGAGAAAGGACCAAGAGCAGGCGGCCGAGGAGAAACTACAGCCCCATCCCAGATCCGGTCGCTCGAAGAACATACTGGAAAAAACCTTTTTACGTTCTCCATCAAGTCCCTTTCCACGTATCAGGACCTCGAACTGACAAAAAAACCTACAAGACACAGGGTGCTTTCCATATTTCTGCATTTTTGTACCTCTTTTTCTTTTCTTTTTTTCTTTTTGAGCCATTAATCTCCTGCCGGGTCCTGGATCGAGTCCCACATCCCCCCTTCCACATTTTACATTCCGTTTTTGTCCCTTTCTGATGGAAAACCGGCTCGTTTCTCCCAAATCCGCAGAACACCGACCGTGGCAGAATCGCATTGCCGGCCTGGCGAGAGAGAGCAGGGTCTGAGCTGTGCCAAAGAGCCCGGGGGAAGGAGGCTCGGGATAGCCGTTGGATCAGCCGGCTCTGAGTTTGCAACGGCGAGCCTCCTTGGAAGTCGTTCCCTGTGGATTTGAACCCGAGGCGTGCGCCGTGAACAGAGGATCGCGAGTCTCCTTGGAAAGCCGTTCCTTTGTCGTTCCCTGTGGATTTGAACCCGAGACCTACGCCGTGACGTGCCGGGGACCGTAGAAATACTTCCGTTGACAACTACGTTGTGGAACTAGCTGGAACATGCCGCCATCTTTGGGCCGCTCGATGACATGAGAATCCACCAAGGAATGGAGGAACCCGCCAGAGATCCGTGTCCGGCTCTTTACTCGGAGCGGCAGTACAGTATTGTCACTGATGTGGATCCGGCAAAGAGAGGTCTCTTGGAAGATCGGCGTCCGTGAAGACTGGGGAGAAGCGGGGAGGGAAACTCCCAACTTGGAGGGGCTGTGTTCCCAAAGACCCCCCCTCCCCTTTCCCTGCCAGTTCTGCCTGCGGAGAAGACCCCTCCCCGCTCTGCCTCCATTCGTTGTCCAGCCGGGCCTCGGCTCTCGCTGCCGGGCCTCGGCGCCTCCCCGGTGCTCGGCGAGTTTTGTCGTTCCTGTTGACTGTTACCATGTTCGGCCTGTTTCAGAGGCTTTGAAGCACTCCTGGTTGAGCTGGACCTGTTGAACTATGGCGGAGTCGCCGCATCTTGGATTTCTGACCCAGGGGACCACTAACACACACACACACACACACACCGGTCCCTGCTGCTTTTGCCATCCAAGCGTGGACGAAGCGGACGTACCAAGGAGGTGCCACGTCCTGGCACGCAAAGGGGGGTTGTCTTGCCAAGGGGTCTTGTCTGGGGTACGTGGCTGCGATATACGAAGGTTTCCTAGCGGAGGGGTGAGAGGGGCTCTGGGAGTGGGGTAGGGCAGGACAAGGGCTGGGCTGTGCTCTTTCTCCTTCGCTCTCTCTTTTTTTCTTCCTTCTCTCCCTCCTCTCTCTTCTTTCTCTTTTCCTTCCTTCCTTTCTTCCCTCCCTCCCACTCTCTCTTTCTCGTCTTGTGTCTTTTTTTCTTCCTTTCCTCTTTCTCTTTTCTTTTCCTTCCTTCCTTCCCTCCTTTCACTTTTTCTCCTCTTTTCATTCCTTCCTTCCTTCCTTTCTCTCTGGCTCACTCTCACGCTTTCTTTTTCTTTCTACTTTTACTCTTTTCCTTCCTTCCTTCCTTCCCTCCCTTTTTCTTTTTTCTATTTTCCTTCCTTCCCACATTCTTCCCCCCCTCTTTTCCTTCCTTCCCATCTTCCTTCCTCTCTTCCTCCCCCTTTTCCTTCCTCCCCTCTTTTCCTTCCTTCCCTCCTCTCTTCCTCCCCTTTTCCTTCCCATCTTCCTCCCTCCCTCCCTTATCCTTCCTTCCTTCCATCCTCTCTTCCTCCCTCCCCCTCTTTTCCTTCCTTCCTTCCTTCCCTCCTTTCACTTTTTCTCCTCTTTTCATTCCTTACTTCCTTCCTTTCTCTTTGGCTCACTCTCATGCTTTCTTTTTCTTTCTACTTTTACTCTTTTCCTTCCTTCCCTCCCTTTTTCTTTTTTCTATTTTCCTCCCTTCCCACATTCCTCCCTCCCCCCTCTTTTCCTTCCTTCCCATCTTCCTTCCTCTCTTCCTCCCCCTTTTCCTTCCTCCCCTCTTTTCCTTCCTTCCCTCCCCTCTTCCTCCCCTTTTCCTTCCGATCTTCCTTCCTCCCTCCCTCTCTTATCCTTGCTTCCTTCCATCCTCTCTTCCTCCCTCCCCCTCTTTTCCTTCCTTCCTTCCTTCCCTCCCCATCCCTTTCCTTCGTTCCACCCTCCTCATTTTATCTTTCTGCCTCATGCACGCCCAGCCACCCACACCATTCCTGCAGCCCCCAGAGCAAATCGCCCTGCAGAATTTCTGCACCACAATTGCCAAGGAATAAGGATTTTCCCCACTGATTTTTCCCAGAGGGAACGTTTGATCATTCTGTAAGGCTTTGGGCCCGGGACGTGAGGTCATCCACCTGAGATTTTTAGGGCTCTTCGGAGTCGTTCCAGTGGCCGCTTCAGGGCGGAGTTGGGGGCAAGCGACCTCTGGGGTCCCCCCTTGCTGTGTCGCCCCCATGAAGCCCTCCCCCCCCCAAATCTGAATTTTGGCCAGTGTGCTTCTCAGTCCTGGCCGCGGGACCATAACGATGGCCGTAAATTAACACCCCTGCTATAAATTGTGGCACCCCAGAATCCGGGCCCCTGCCTCCACCCGAGACCATAGATGTTGGGGTCCCCGTGCCATGCTCTCCCCTTCGCCCTCATCCTCAGCTCACCCAAGAACCCCATCAATTTCTGCACCGAGAAAGGGGCGACCTCCCTCTATGGCCACCCAAACTCACCCTATGATTGCTCCACCGTAGCAATGGAATGAAATAAAATAAATAAAATGCCCCCCTCCCCACTTGGGGGGGTTCCCCTCCCCCACTCAGGGTGTGCTTCCCCTCCCCACTCAGGGAGGGGTGGGGGTGCACGCTCCATTCTTAAGGCAAGTCAGTACAGGGGCCAAATCACTACAGATCAACCCCGTTAAATTTTTAGCACAGCCGTTTCTCCCTTGGCGTATTTGTGAGGACCGAGCCTGGCGTGTCTCTCTCTCTCTCTCTCTCTCTCTCTCTCTCTCTCTCTCTCTCTCTCTCTCTCTCTCTCTCTCCCCCCCCTCTCTCTCGTTATAAAAATAATAATATGGGGTGGGGGGGAAAGAGGAAGCAAAGCCCCCCCCTCCCCATGCCTTCAGTGACCTCTGACTTTCCAGCCATTTGTCTGGCGAGAGGAGGCAGCCAGCCTCTGGGTTAGCAGGACGGGCCGAAAAGGGGCTCTTTTAGTTTGGGGTCGGCTGTCGCCGGGTGTCCCATTGGGGGGGGGAACCCTGTCCTTGCCCTGCCAAATTTGGGGTGGGGGAGATATGCAAAATTCTGCAGTTTTTGTCAGGAGGGACTCACCCCCCACACCCCAGGAAATAACTGGTATGTGCGTACGTGCGACGCACCTCCCGGCCACATCTACAGAGCGGCGTTCTCTCTGAGTTGTCATATCTGTGGGGCTGCTGTCTCAGCTGGGGAACAGTCCCCTCCTGCCCCCAGAAGATGCCACAGGTAGTCACTGGGACCAGTTCAACAGGCAGTTGGGGATTGTCGTGGCCCTTGGTACGTGTTCCGAGAGCAGCTCAATCCCGAATTGTATCCGTTAGCTTCTAGGGGAACGGAGCGTTACCCTCGGAAAGGAAAATTTCACGGCAAGTGAAAGAATATATTTGGGGGGGGGGGCGAGGGTTTCATTTCCTGTTCAACTCTACCGAGGCCTTGCTCCCGCTCTCCCACTCCTCCCAGGATGGCCCCTCCTGAAAACCTTCGCACAGCCTCTCGCCGCACCGACGACAATTCCTGGACTCAGCCGCCTCCCTCTTTCCACGGAGGCGGCAAAGTACCAGGGTGGGGGGTGGGGGGGTCTGGCCTGCTTGGGGATATGGGGGGGGGCCCTCCATGGACGCCAGCTGCAAACGGTTGTGCTTGGGCGACGATGCACCTTAATTCCTCCTCCTCCTCCTCCCCCCAGTGGCTGGAGCCTCTTTCTCTGTTGAATAAAACGTTTTGCCTTCCGTTCGGTGCCTCGTCGGTGCTTTTTGGTGGATCAGGTCGACGGAGCGTTCTGCCCCTCTGTCAAAGCCGGCTGGTGTCGCTCGACAATCTGTGTAAAAACCACATCGGGAATCTCAGGGTGGGGAAGACCATGGGGGGTTTGGCTAGTGCTGGAACAGGACACCCGAGTCCCACCACCCAAGGCCTTCCCCCACCCACCCACCGAGATACCTCATACTTGCTTACAATCCCTTGTGGTCCCCATAGTTGCTTCCCCCTCCCCATCCTGCCCCGCCGGCTCTCCACAGGCACTGGCTTTGATAACCTCCCGGATTCGAGTCCACGACAATTCGCCATGGCCCACTCACCGCAGGACAACTCATTGCGGGACAAGACTTACCCTAATAGCAAAGCAACGGTGGGATGGAATCATTTAAAGCAGGGGTGTCAAACTCAATTTCATTGAGGGCCGCATCAGGGCTGTGGTTAACCTTGGGGGGGGGGTGGCCGACTGGGTTGGTGTGGCCAGCTCGATGCCACTCCCCAAACTGCTGGCATGTTTCCTCTTTGCACTGGGTAAACCGAGCCGAAGCCACGCTGGCCCGATGGTTTCCTCTTCGCATTGGGTGAACCGGGCCAAAGCGACACGAGCCGTCCCCTTACCTTTTCCAGGGCAGCCCCGCGGGCCTTGAGTGTAACACCGCTGATTTAAAGAAAGGGTGCAAAAGGAGGGACAGAATGAAATGGGAATGGCAAAAATGAACATAATTTGGATTTCTTTTCAATCGTGAAATAGAATTGTTAAAATTGTCCCCTAGCGAGTTGTCCGACAAGTGGGCCATGTGGCGATTTGGCCACGGCAAGTTGTCCTATTTCTCCCGGATTCCACTTGCTCCTCCCCACCTAGTTTCTGATCTTACCCTTTTTACTCAATCGCTTACCTTTTTAAAAATCTCCAGAGCTCCCGAATAGGCTGACCCACCCACTGAAGCTGCTGGTTCCAACCAACTGCCCAACAGCCAGTAAGAGGTCGTCGTGGTGCCGCTACCGCACGGGCCAGGAACCAACGAAGCCTGTCAACGAAGCTGGCCTCGTGGCTAAAACACGGCGAAAGAAGCGGCAAGAACGGGACAGAAAACGGCACCAGCATCTGAGTAAAAGATGGTTGCTTTCCCACCGCATGGATCAGATTCCTCTGGAGATCTTCAAAAAGGGAAAGCGAGCGATCGGAAACGGGGTGGAGAAGAGCAAGTGGGATCCGGGAGGCTAGCGAAGACCCGGCGGGGTGAGATGGGAGGGGGGAAATAGGGATGGGGCATGTTGTGGCATCTCTGCGGTAGGCCGTAAAGGCGAACGACCGCGGTGGTGTTGCAACACGTAACTTCAGGACCGTGTTGTAAGTACTTTTTTGGGGGGGAGGTGTCATTTTGAACGGTCGCTAAGTGAACTGTCGTAACTCGAGGACAATGGAGAAAGATTGTTCCTCAGCCTGCCAAAACAAGGGATTTGTCAGGAGTGGTCAGTGTGGAGGAAGGGTCAAATGTGGATCGGCTTCGTGGATGATGGGTGGGCAAAACTGGATCCTCGGGGGGGGGGCTTGCCTGGCAGCTCCAATGGGGCACAGGGAAGAAGGCGTGAAATGCCTTGGGGGGGGGCATGCCAAGCAGGGGAGTCCCTTCTGCACCGTTGGTGGAGCAGCCCTCTGCTGGCTGCCCTTTCGCCTACCCAAACCCTCCAAATCCAGCCGGGAGGGAGACAGTCCTCTTCACCACTTCTTTCAATTTCAGAACATGTTCTGACGCAGCCTTAGCAGAAGCAAGAAACAGACTCCTGGTCACGAAAACCCCTCTTTATTTACCTCTTGTGAATTAATGGCATTCACCCACCGAAAAATCCAGGCAATAGTCCTTCAAGGAGTTAATTGTAGTAACAGACCTTATCAGTTCCTTGGGATAATTGCAAGGCTGGGAGCTCCCAGCCGAAAGGCTGCCAATTAAGTTCTGGCAAGCAGTCTTTGATGCACGGAACACCATGAGCAAAATCTTCAGAAATACGAACTGTTGTCTCCTACGACAACCACCCCCCTTTCCTTTTATTTATTCCCCAGCCAGGTTATTCCCCAGCCAGGGAGGGGCCATTCAGCGTCCACATTTGCTTTGCTTCCCGAGCCGACTCCTTGTCCTCCGTTGTTCACCTCTCCTAACTGCTCTGCGCATAGGTGCATCTGGCACAGGCCCCAGCTGTTCTTCCTCCTCACTCATCTCCGCCTCCAAAGGCAGCTGCCTCTCCGGTGGCTGGGAAATGTCAGACGACCCTGGCTCTGTGTCCGACGCAGAGCATCCATCAGGCTCCAGCACTGGCCCAAGTTCTTCCCCAACCTCCTCATCGTCCGAGTCTGCCGCCAGCTCCGCTGGCAGCTGGCGGGCCACAACAGAACAGAGGATGGATGAGTCAGAGGGGACCTCTTGAGATCATCTAGACTTCTCCCATGCACAATCGTCCTGACAACACTCACGGCATGCCCGGGAAGATGGCCATGGGTCCCTCCCCCAATGGACCCCCCTGGCCCTAGATGTACCCACGGGCAATGCCCAGTTGCAACTCCCTAGTCTGGTGCCTCTTAATAACATGGGGGGGGGAATGGGGGGCCAGACCCCTTTGGCAAGGGAGGCTGGGAGAGGCAGGTGTGAAGCAGAGAAGAACCAGACCCGACCTGGAAGGGCTCAGCTCAAACTCCTAAAGGCCCCCAGAAGGGCCCAAAGACCCCCAATTCCTGGAGGGCCACCCCAGCCACTACCCCCCACCTGGAGCTTCAGGGAGACAGGCCAAAAGGTGACTTTTGGAAGGAAAAAAAACCCAACCCTCCTCCCTTGCAGGATGGGACCAATGGAGGACCCTTTAGGAGAACAAACAAAGCAGAAGAGCTGCTGGGGGTGAAATCAGGGAACTCTCTGAGCTGGAAGGGACCCTTGAGGCCATCTAATCCAGCCCCTGCTCGATGGGGGGGGGGCTGGCAAGCTGACATTGCCCAAGGACAATGCTGGCCCTGTTCTCCAAGATCATTTTTTTTTCTTGTTAGGAATGGGTTCTAAATAACAGAATAGCAGAGTTGGAAGGAACCTTGGCGGTCATCTAGTCCAACCCTCTTGCTGAAGCATAGGACCTACTGTATCTCATTGTCTAAGACAGTGATGGCGAACCTATGGCACGTGTGCCACAGGTGGCATGCGGAGCCATATCAGAGGGCACACGAGGCGTTCCCCTATGTCAGCTCCAGCACGCATGCACGCGCTGGCCAGCTGATTTTCGGCCTTGGGGAAGGCCGTTTTGCCCTCCAGAGGCTTCAGGGAAGCTTCCTGAAGCCCTGGAGTGCGAAAAACGGCCCAACGGGCAAACCGGAAGTTCAGAAAAACGCACTTCCGGTTTGCCGTTGGGCTGTTTTTCGCACTCCGGAGGCTTCAGGGAAGCCCCGGAGTGCAAAAAACAGCCCAATGGGCAAACCAGAAGTGCGTTTTTCCGAACTTCCGGTTTGCCCGTTGGGGCGTTTTTCACCGTCCCAGGCTTCAGTGATGCCTTTGCGCATTCACGGGGGGGTGGGAGGTTGTGCGCGTGCGCATGTGCAGGGGGCAGAGCCCAACGGGCAAACCAGAAGTGCGTTTTTCCCAACTTCCGGTTTGCCCGTTGGGCCGTTTTTCACCGTCCCAGGCTTCAGTGAGGCCTTTGCGCATTCGCGTGGGGGGGGTTGTGCGCATGCATGGGGGGGAGGGAATGGTTGTGGGTACGTGCGCGCGCGCTAGCGTGTGCACACACCCCCTTTTGGCACGCAAACCAAAAAAGGTTCGCCATCACTGGTCTAAGAGTTGGGCAGCCTTCTAAATCTTACAAATACATGTAAATGCTTTCCTGGAAACACGGTTTGCTTTCCTGACTGGGCAAATCTGGTTAGGATGAGTGGACCAACCTCAGCAGTCGTCCCAACTCATTCCTCTCCCACCCACCCACCCACCCAAAAAACCCCCACAGAGCCTCTTTCATAAGTAACGATATTTAATAAGATCTTTGGTTGACACAAGAAATGCTACGGAGGCCACGTTGGCCAAAGGAAGAAAGGAATGTATCGGGCCACTGTAAGGAAAACACGTTATTTACCCCAGGAAAACAGGACGGGGTGAGAGAGAACCTCAAGCCTGCCCTGTCTTGATGCTCTTTGGTGCCCGCGGGAGCGAAGGGGAGACGTTTTCAAAATTCTGCTCCTATAATCCAATAGTCTGAATATTTCTTGTGTTGGTGGTTTCTTGGCCTGGTCTACCTCAAAGGACTGAGGGATGGGAAGTCCAAGAGAGAGTGTCCGGAGGGATATGGGCAGAGGTGAAAATGCTACCGGTTCGGACCGGTTCGCCCGAACCGGTAGTAAAAAATGCTACCGGTTCAAGCGAACCGGTATATCCGACGATCAGCTGTGCGACGATCAACTGTGCCGCGTGATCTAGATTAGCTAATCTAAATCGCGCGGCACAGCTGATTCCACTCCCCCTCGCCGTTCTACTTACCTTTGCAGACTCTGATGGCTTCAAAATGCTCCTTTTTCAGCGCTGCACGGTAGTGCCTGCGGCGTGCATGCGTGCGCAGCGCGCATTTGCGCACAAAGCGCACGTGAAGTGAAACCGGTAGCAGACTTCAGAGGATGTCACCCCTGGACATGGGTCCAGGCTGGTAGAGAATTAGGCTGTGGGGCCAGTTGATACTGGTGGGGGGGGGAGGATCTTCCCGTTCCCTTGGAGAAAGTCCTGTCATCTGAAGGGAGCTTCCTCCCTCTGGCAACCCCTCCCCCACTGCAGAACCAGCTCCTCCCCCAATCTTTGCCCAGGGAACCAGATTGGGGGAGGGGGGTGGAGGGGAAAACCAGAGCCCCCCCCAAGCACCCCGTCCCTTCTTGGGGGAAAGGCACAGCATTTAGGGGTCTGCAGGGGGTTCTGCTATGCAGACATCCCATTGGGGCCTCTCCCCCCTCTCCCCACTTCCCCGGGACCCAGAGCTACCCCCCCCCTATTCTCAGAGTCCCATTTTTTTCAGCAGGAGGAGGTTTTCAGAGGGGGGTGGGTCTGGAAGGGTCTGGACATCGCCCACTGCTAATGGGGAGGGATTTTTCTCCCCCTCCCCTGAATTTTAGGCAGCCACCTTCCAACTTGCCGTGGGGGCCGTGGGGGCCGTGGGGGGGGCGCTCTGCAAAGCTGGCTGCAAAGAGCAGAGGATGCGAGGCTGGGTTTGGTTGGGGAGGGGTTTCTGGTTTGGCTGAGCAAGGACCTCACCGCCCAGAGAGTGGGGGTGGGGCAGAAGTCACAGTGGGGGCCCTGCTGAAGCTTCCTTGGGGTTGTCAAATGGATTGGGGGGGGGCTTTCCATTTGCTATTATTAATAGTATCCACGTACTTCAGGTCTTTTAGTGTGCGATTTGCAGTGGACGCAGTTCCTCTCTTCACCACCAGAGGGTGAGGCACGGCTTGGGAATCTGTCTGCCCAGAGCCAAAAGGCTGCCTTGGTTTTGCTGTGGTGGATTTACAGATTAACAGAGTTAGTTGGAAGGGACCTTGTAGGTCATCTAGTCCACCCCCCCCCCCCCGCTGCCGCCCAAGCAGGAGACCCTACACCATTTCTGACAAATGACAATCCAATCTCTTCTTGAAGGTCTCAAGCGATGAAGCTCCCACAACTTCTGAAGGCAACTTCTGTTCCATTGGTTGATTGTTCTCACTGTCAGAAAGTCCCTCCTTATTTCCAGGTTGAATCTCTCCTTGATCAGTTTCCATCCATTGTTCCTTGTCTGGCCTTCAGGTGC
The DNA here is from genome assembly GCA_003457575.1 of Thermophis baileyi. Taxonomy (NCBI): domain Eukaryota; kingdom Metazoa; phylum Chordata; class Lepidosauria; order Squamata; family Dipsadidae; genus Thermophis; species Thermophis baileyi. The sequence goes on from QLTV01001480.1 coordinate 69,250, forward strand.
TTTGGAAAATAGCTTGACCCCCTCCTCTCTGTGGCAGCCCCTCAAATATTGGAAGACTGCTATCATGTCTCCCCTGGTCCTTCTCTTCACTAGACTAGCCATGCCCAGTTCCCGCAACCGTTTTTCGTATGTTTTAGTCTCCAGTCCCCTAATCATCTTGGTTGCTCTTCTCTGCCCTCTTTCTAGAGTCTCAACATCTTTTTTATAGTGTGGTGACCAAAACTGGATGCAGTTGGAGAATCATTGGATGGAGAATGATAGCTGGAAGAT
>QLTV01001480.1:129590-140741 GCA_003457575.1 Thermophis baileyi
TCTATCTATCCTATCTATCTACCTACCTACCTATCTCTCCTTTTCTCCCTCCCTCCTTCCCTCCCTCCCTCCTCCCTCTCTCCATTCCTTCTTTCTCTCCCTCCTTCCCTCCTTCCTTCTTTCCTTCCTTCCTCCTTCCCTCCCTCCCTCCCTCCCTCTCTCCCCTCTTCCTTCATTCCTGGACAATCCTTTTCCCAGCTACCATTTGGGGTCCAATTCCTGACTGTGATCCCATTTTCCCAGGGACACTTCACCTCCCTTCCCTTCCCTGCCTTCATCCCTCCTCTCCTCCGTCTCAAGCCTGCCATCCGTTGCCTTCCTAGGGATAATCCTAGCGGAGGATTATTAAAATTTTCCATTTTTCTCCAATTTTTCAGGCCGCCGCAGAGTGGAGAGGCTTCGCAGGTAAGGAAACCCCAATCGCAACCCACAGAAAAGGGACTTAGAATTGGGTTTCCCCCCCCCCCCCACACACATACGACAGTGGCAGCGTCCCTGGGGACTCCGTGGTCGGAGGATCAAAATTCAGATGCTCGGCAACTGACTTGTACTTAACGACGGTTGCAGTGTCCTGGGGTCATGTGATCCGCTTTCGCGACCTTCCGACCAGCAAAGAAGAGGGAAACCGGATTCACTCACTTTCTCTCTCTGTCTGTCTGTCTGTCTGTCTGTCTGTCTCTCTCTCTCTCTCTCTTTCTCTCTCTCTCTCTCTCTCTCATCTATCTATCTATCTATCTATCTATCTATCTATCTATCTATCTATCTATCTATCTATCTATCTATCATCTATCCATCCATCCATCCACTCCCTTGGGAGTTGGGCGGCATACAAATTTAATAAATAATAAATAATAATAATAATCATCCATCCATCCATCCATCTCTCTCTCTCTCTTTCTCGTCAACCATTGAATTCATGAACTGAATTCCATTCCAGCAATGTAACTACACTCTGCCCTAACAGTGTCTCTGTGTCTTCCAAACTCCCAGGGGACGATGCCGAACTCCGGCTCATCCTGGTCGGAAAGTCCGGAGGTGGGAAAAGCGCCACGGGCAACACCATCCTCGGACGGAAGGAGTTTAAGTCCACCTTGTCGGCAAAGACCACCACCCTCACGTGCCAAAGGGGGCAGGGCAGCTGGCAGGGCAAGTTGGTTTATGTAGTCGACACGCCAGCCATGTTTGATTCTGAAGATTACAGTGAGAGTGTGCGAGAGGAGATCATGGCTTGCATTGACTTCTCCCGGCCCGGCCCCCATGCCCTGATCTTGGTGACCCAGGTGGGACGCTTCACCGCCGAAGATGCGGCTGCCGCGAAGTGCGTCCGGGATATCTTTGGGGCCAAATCCACCAGGCACACGATCATCCTGTTCACCTGCAAGGAGGATCTGGGAGGGACCCCCCTGCAGGAGTACATCCAAAACTCCGACAACAAGAATCTGCGTGATGTGATCCGGCGGTGCGGGAACCGCTTCTGCGGGTTCAACAACAAGGCCGCGGGAGCCGAGCGGGATAATCAGGTCTCGGAGCTGATGGAGACAGTGCAGAGAACCGTTTTCGAGAACGGGGCCGGATACTACACCAACCAGCTGTATTTGGAGCCCAACCTGAGGGATGGCATTGTCAAATTTTTCCTGGTGGAGAACCGAAAAGCCCGAAAAATGGCAAAGAATGCTTTGCAGTGGAAAGAAAAAGTGTTAATTGCTGCAATCATAACTGCCTGTTTCATAATGCTCATATATATTATAGTCAAACTATCATAAGTCGTCTTTTGTTCGACATCTTCGGGACAGATCTTCTGATCTGAATGTGGGAAGGGGGCCGGTCTATGTTCATGTAGATCACGGGACCTCAACCTTTTGGGCCCCGGGGACCAATTCTGTTTTTCCGCAGACCGAAGGAGGCGTGTTTTCACGTGCCGTCTGCATCCCGCTGATGGGGCTTCGCTTCTTTTCCCGGACCGGTTTCTGGCATGCTGCGGACCCCTGCTGGTCCACGGCCTGGGGGTTGGGGACCCCTGATGTAAATGACCAAGTTCAGCCTGAGGGAGGGGTCGAGGCTCTCTTGAGTCCCATCCTGGACAAGAGATCTGTCCATCCGACTTTGAATTCCGCTGACTTTCTTCTCCCACTAATTTAGTGCTGACTGTTAGTTGACCAGATTCTTGTGCATTCACCTGAATAATAAATCTTACTTGCTGTAACTTCCCGTATGGTCTCGATCCTTTGCACCACGCCATAACTTAACATATGGTCTTGATCCTCTGCACCACACTAACTTAAGATATGGTCTCGATCCCTTGCAACACGCTGTAACTTCACATGGTCTCGATCCTTTGCGACACGCCGTAATTTAACATATGGTCTCGATCCTTTGCGACACACTGTAATGTAACATGGTCGCGATCCTTTGTGACATGCCGTAACATAACATATGGTCTCGATCCTTTGCGCCACGCCGTAATTTAATATAGGGTCTTGATCCTCTGTGCCTGAGGTATACACTCGTTCGGAAGATTTTAAAGACTAATGTACAACTGAAACCGGAGGCTTTTCTTCTGGGAGTAAGTGGACAGACAACAAAAACGTTGTGGATTTTGTTTAGGCTGCATTAACCGAGGGATAGAATCAAACTCACCAGAAGCGTTAGTACCGCTTTATAAGGTTGTGGTAAGACCATTTAAACCAGGGGTGTCAAACTCGATTTCATCGAGGGCCATATCAGGATTGTGTTTGACCTCGGGTGGCCGGGGTGGGTGTGGCCAGCTTGACGTCACGTGTCAGGGGCGCCTGTGGCGGCCCGAGTGCTCTGCCAGCGAAAATGGGCTCCCGAGCTCCGTTCTGGCTGCGATGGTCTCCTGCGGCCCTCTGCCGGTGAAAATGGAGCTTGGGAGGGCTGCAGGCAGTTCGAGCGAGGTCTGTTTTTGGCTGCGACAGCCTCCTGCAACCGTCTGCCATGCGCCCCCCCCCCCCGAGCTCCATTTTCGCTAGCAGAGGCACCACAGGCTGGTCCTTCGCTGTTTCCAGGGCGGCCTCGTGGGCCAGATGTAAGAACCCTGCGGGCCGGATCCAGTTCGCGGGCCATGAGTTTGACATCCCTGATTTCAACCAACAAAAATGAAATTTAATGCGGAGACAAAGCAAGGTTTTACACCTAGGCAGGAAAAGCCAAAAGGTACGAGTACACAGTGGGCAAAAACCTGGCTTGAAACAATAACCGGGAGATGGACCTCGGAGTCCTAGTGGACAATCCCGTAAACACGAGCTAGCCGTGTGCAGCGGCAGCCGAAAAAGGTAACACGATCCTCGGTTGTCTAAACAGAGGAACCGAATCAAAATCACGGGAAGGATTAGTACCGCTTTGCAAAGCCTTAGTAAGGCCCCACCTGGAACGCTGCATCCCGTTTTGGTCACCTCGTCACAAGAAAGTTGTTGCAACTTTGGGAAAAAGTGCTGAGAAGAGCAACAAAATTGAGTAAAGGCCTGGAGACCAAAAACATACGAAGAACGGTTGCAGGAACTGGGTAGAGAAAAGAAGGACTAGAGGGGGACATGATAGCAGGATACCAGTACTTATGGGGCTGCCCCAAAGAAGAGGGAGTCCACTAATTTTCCAAAGCACCAGACGGCAGGACAAGAAACAATGGATGGAAACGAATCAAGGAGAGAAGCAACCTGGAATGAAGGAGAAACTTCCTAACAGCGAGGACAATTAACCAGTGGAACAGCTTGTCACTGGAAGTTGTGGGTGCTCCACCACTGGAGGCTTTCAAGAAGAGACTGGACAGTCATTTGTCTGGAATAGGATAGGCTCTCCTTCTCGAGCAGGGGGTTGGACTAAATGACCTCTAAGGTCCCTTCCAACTCTGTTGTTCTATGTTCTTCACAGAATAGCAGAGTTGGAAGGGACCTCGGAGGTCTTCTAGTCCAACCCCCTGCCCGAGCAGGAGACCCTATAACCATTTCACAATCTCCTCTCCATCTAAAAACTTTATGTACACCCCCCAAGCCCCCCCCCAGTTCATGGCATACATTCATTGTGAATATGGTGCCCTGCTGATTTCCCTGGGGGTGTGTGTGTGTCTTTAACCACAAATGCCTGAATTCACACAACCGCTGTACCCTGGGGGGGGGGGAGCAGACTGGGTTCAGATCACCCTCTCCCTTTCCCCCCTTGCAAAAATTCTTGGAGGGGGGGGTGTTGAATTAGAGGTTTTTCGGCTGACAGAAAAAAGAGAGGCTTGAATTTAAACAGGAACTCTTTATTTCTGCACTTCAACACCACAGCTTCAACTCAGCAAAAAACGAACAGCAACCTGACTTTTGACAGCTCCTTTTTATAGTGGAGCTGTCAAACTGTTAGCCAATAGAAATGCTTTATTGTCCCGCTAGCCGGCTGCTTGCGCTTTAGCCAATCAGGGCTTAAGCAAGCAGCCGGCTTGGCTTCTAGGCGGGGGTCGTCAGTCGAGGACTTAGCGAAAACGCACGAAGCCGGCTTGGCTTTCTTGGCGGGGTCGTAAGTCAAGGACTTAACACCCCTCACCCCCCAGTTCGTGCAGCCAAGTACGCCGGGCGACGTCGACTCTGCCCGGATCGCCGTAGTATCGGGCTGGCGCCAGAAGAGTGAGGACTAGGAGTTGGCTGCGCCTCTGGGCAGCAACATTCCCTCTAAGGTGTGCAGCCGCGCGGCCGTGCACGTAACGAGAGAACGCCGCGCGGTAGTTTCCAACTTCCGCGTGGTGTTTTCTAATGGCAGAGGCTGCTTGCCTGCGCGGCCGCGCACATGAAAAGAGAGCGCCGCGCGGCAGTTTCTAACTGCCGCGCGGCGTTTTCTACTGTTAAAGGGAACATTGCTGGGCAGTCCCAGTTTTTTGGGACTACATTTGTGTTTTATGATTTATCAGGAAGCCTAGGTCAGAACAGGTTGCCCTCGATTTACGACCACAACGTAGCCTCAAATTTCCATCGCTAAGCGGATCGATCGATGCTTGGTAACCTTCCCAAACTGCCTGATTAACTACAGGTAGTCCTCGACTTAGGACCACAATGGAGCCCCAAATTTCCATCACTAAACAGATTGATCGATAACATTCCCAAAACAGCACGATAAACGGTAGTCCTCTACTTACGACCACCGTGGAGCCCCATATTTCCATCGCTAGGCGAGACAGTTGTTAAGCGAGTTTGGCCTCAGGTTACCATCTTTCTTGCCACCCTTAAGTGAATCTGGCTACCCCAGTGACTGCTTGTCAGAAGGTCGCACAGGGGGAATCACGTGATCCCGGGACACTGCTCCCGTCATAAATATGAGTCAGTTGCCAAGCATCCAAATCAGGGGTGTCAAACTCACGGCGTCACGTGACATATCGCAACTTTTCCCCCCTTCGCATCTGGCCCGCGGGCCATGAGTTTGACAGCTCTGGTCCAAATTCTGCTCTGTTGTAATTTCAAACGGTCTGGCCCGCGGGCCATGAGTTTGACAGCTCTGGTCCAAATTCTGCTCTGTTGTAATTTCAAACGGTCACTAAATGAACTGCTGTAAGTCAAGGATGAAGTCTAAGACTAGTCCTCGACTTACGACCCAAAGTTTCCATTGCAAAGCGAGACAGCTGTTAAGTGAGTGTTGCGCCATTTTACCACCTTTCCTGCCACAGTTAAGTGACTCCGTGCACTGGTTAAAAATTGTTCACATGGTTGGTAAGTGAATCACGCTTCCCCAGTGACTTTGCTTGTCAGAAGGTCACCAAAGGGGATCCCTTAATCCGGGACACTACTAACGTCATAAATACGAGTCAGTTGCCAAGCGTCTGAATTTCGATCATGGGACCTTGGGGTCGTGCAACGGTCGTACGGGTGAAAAAGACTCATCGGTCCCTTTTTCCCCCCAATGCCGTTGCGACTTTGAACGGTCACTAAACGAACGGTTGTAAGTTGAGGACTACTTATACTCTTTCTTTAACGGGGACGGGATGGGAGCTGAGAAGCAATGCTGTGCGGCAAAAGAATCTGAATTGTCACATGTTGCGATTTGGCTAGCTAAGTCTGGGCAAAGTCATGCCATGGTTACCCTCCATGTAACCTCTCGATGCCCTGGACGTTTCTTTGTTTCTAACCTCCCGGACGTTTCTTTGTTCCTAACCTCCCGGACATTTCTTTGTTCCTAACCTCCCGGACGTTTCTTTGTTTCTAACCTCCCGGACGTTTCTTTGTTCCTAACCTCCCGGACGTTTCTTTGTTTCTAACTTCCCGGATGTTTCTTTGTTTCTAACTTCCCGGACGTTTCTTTGTTTCTAACCTCCCAGACGTTTCTTTGTTCCTAACCTGCCGGACGTTTCTTTGTTTCTAACCTCCTGGATGTTTCTTTGTTTCTAACCTCCCAGACGTTTCTTTGTTCCTAACCTCCCGGATGTTTCTTTGTTTCTAACCTCCCGGACGTTTCTTTGTTTCTAACCTCCCGGACGTATCTTTGTTTCTAACCTCCCGGACGTTTCTTTGTTTCTAACCTCCTGGACGTTTCTTTGTTCCTAACCTCCCGGACGTTTCTTTGTTTCTAACCTCCCGGACGTTTCTTTGTTTCTAACCAAGTCTTTTGTTGCAGAACTTTCTGGAAGCCCTGAAAAGGAGCAGAGCAGGTATGATGAGACCTCAAAGGGGTCTTGTGGGGAGGGGGACCCTTCATGGGTGTTTTGCTCTTATCTTCAAAACAGCTTTTGTACACCGTGAGGTTAAAACAACACAGGACTGAACAATTAATTTTCCCCAGGGACCGGATGACAAACCAAAATTTCGGTTGTTAAGCAAGACAGTTGCTTCGTGAGTCATGCCCAATTTTCCCTTTTTTGGTTGGGGCTGTTAACCCAATCAAGACTGTGAAGGTAACACACACACACACACACACACACACACACACACACAGATAGTCCTCGAGTTACAACAGTTTGTTTAGTGACCGAAATTACAACAAAACAGTGACTGGATGCTTGACAACTGGTTCACATTTATGACGGTTGCAGTGTCCTGGGGTCATGTGATCTCCTTTTGTGACCGTCTGACGAGCAATCCATGGGGAAACCAAATTCACTTAACAACCGTGTGGCTAATTTAACAACGGCAGTGATTCGCTTAACAGATGTGGCAAGAAAAGTCGTAAAATGGAGCAAAACTCACTTAGCAACATAATGTGTTCGTAAATTAAAGACTACTAATAATAGCAATCCACACCGGCCAGCCAAAGGACCCAGGGACCGTAAAATACACCTATCTGCACTAACATGTAATTATTTTGAAAAGCCAAAATTGAGGGCAGGTAGTCCTCGACTTACGACCACAATTGAACCCCAAATTTCTGTTGCTAAGTGAGACATCTGTTAAATGGGTTTTGCCCCCTTTTACGACCTGCGAATCACTGCAGTGGTTAAGTGAGTCACACGGTTGTTAAGTGAATCAGACTTCCCCATCGACGTGGCTGATCAGAAGGTCATGAAAGGAGAATCACGTGACCCCGGGATGCTGCAACCGTCATACATATGAACCAGTTTGGTCATGTGGCCACAGGGATACTGAAATGGTGCGAAAAACGGTCCTGAGTCACTTTTTTTTAGTGCCGTTGTAACTTTGGTCACTACATGAATGGGCGTAAGTCGAGGACTAGCTGTATTTCCAACCGCAATCAGTAAGGGATTGTGGACTCTTCTTTAATGGACCTCAGCAATTCTGTGTCTTCAACACTCGCAGAGGAACTCCGGCTGATCCTAGTTGGAAAATCCGGCGGCAGGAAGGGTGCCACGGGCAACACCATCCTCAGCCGCAGAGAGTTTGAGTCCATCTTGACGGCAAAGATCACCATCCTGAGGTGCCAAAGGGGGCAGGGAAGCTGGCAGGGCATGATGGTCTCCGTGATTGACACGCCTGCCATGTTTGATTCTGAAAACTACAATGAGATTGTGCGATGTGAAGTCATGGCTTGCGTCGAACTCTCCCGGCCTGGCTGACATGCCCTCATTTTGGCAACCCAGATGGGACGCTTCACCGCGGAAGGCGTGATCGCTGCAAAATGTGTCTGGGATATCTTTGGGGCCGAGTCCGCCAGGCACACAATCGTCCTGTTCACCTGCGTGGAGGATTTGGGCAGGGACACCCTGCAGGAGTACATCCGAAAGTCCAACAACAGGAATCTGCGGGACCTGATCCAGCAGTGCGGGAACCGCTTCTGCGGGTTCAACAACAAGGCTGCGGGAGCCGAGCGGGAGAGACAGGTCTCGGAGCTGATGGAGACCGTGCAGAGAACTGTTTTGGAGAACGGGGGGAGATACTACCACAACCAGCTGTACTTGGAGCCCAACTTATGTGACAAACGCGTCAAGGTGTTCATAGATCGGAACAAAACAGCCCGGAGAAAATCGGAGGGAAGTTGGCTGCGTAATCGTTATTGTGTTGCCGGTCTCTTTGCGGTTATTCTGTTTTTAATTGTTCTTGTGATATATTTTTCTTAAGGTTTTCTCCTTTCTAAACATCAGATTGTTGTACGTGCAATAAAAAGGCTGTTCAAAATTTGTGCTTGTGCGTTTGCATACAGCAGGGGTCCCCAAACCCCCGGGAACTGGGGTCCGCGCAAGTGAGCAAAGTTTCATTGTGCGTATGCGGGATCTAGGTAATTTGTGAAAACACACACACACACACACACACACACACACACACACACACACACACACACACCAGGTCCATGGAAAAATTGTCTTCTACAAAGTCGGTGCCCAAAAGGTGGACACACACACACACACACACACACACACACACACACACACACACCAGGTCCATGGAAAAATTGTCTTCTACAAAGTCGGTGCCCAAAAGGTTGGGGACCATTGGTATACAACACGGGTATGAAACTAAATCGTGTCGCATGCCGGATTGGGACGTATCAGGACATGTTTTGCCTTTGCGGAGCCGTATCCGGCCCACGGGCCGCCAGTTTGACAGCCCTGCACAGCCTACAGGTAATCCTCTATTTACAGCCATTCATTTAGTGACCATTCACAGTTACGACAGGGTCGAAAAAGTGATTTACAACCATTTTTCATACTTAACGACCGTTGTAGCATCCCCGCGGTCACGATTCGGGCTCCTGACAACTGACGTATTGGCAATAGGCAAGCCGGATTCATTTAACTGGGTTTCTGTCTTGCCAATGGCAGCGAGTCCCTTCATCGCTGCAGCTAGAAAGGCCGTAAAACGGGGCAAAACTCACTAACTGTCCTAGCAGTTGAAAATGTAGGCTCCTTTGTGGTCGCAAGAGAAGCTAAATAATCATTGCAGGAACTCACATATCAGAGCTAAACTGCGATGAGGATTACCGGTAATTCACGGTTTAATTACCACAATGGATCCCCGACCTTCCTGTTGTTAAGTGCGACATTTGTTAGGTGAGCTTTATCCCATCTGATGACTTTGCTTGCCCCCCCCTCCCCCCCCGTTGTGAAGTGAATCGCTGCTGTCGTTAAGTTCATCGCCCGGTCGTTAAGCGAATCTGGCTTCCCCCGTTCACTTCGCTCATCAGAAGATTAAGTGAATCGTGCCATCTTCCACCAATCCGGCTTCTTCCTTTGGTACAACCGGGCGGCAGTCATTCGCTGGAGAAATGTCTCACTTAGCGACGTCAATCTTGGGCTTCGTTGCGGTCCTAAATTGAGGATTTCTGGGTTTCGAAGGAGTGGGATTGAGGCAATTGAAGTGTCTTCTGCCATTGGGTTGATAAATACGTTGTAAGATTCCCAACCTGCAAGATAAACCATTGGTAGTCCTCTACTTACGGCCACAATGGTGCCCAAATGTTCCGTGGCTAAGCAAGACAACAGTGAAGTGAGCTTCGCCTCGTGTTACGACCTTCCTCGTTCAAGCTGCTAAGTGAAGTTTGTAACGCGGTTGTTACGGGGAACAAGGCTTCCTTGTTGGCTTGTTAGAAGGTTGCAGAAGGGGATCGCTTTATGACCTAACCGTCGTAAATATGAGTCAGCTGCCAAGGATTGGGGAGGGTCAAAGGACTCTGGAAGCCCACCCAGGCTGGAAGTCCTCCCCATCCAAACTCAGTGCCTCCCCCTTTCTAGCTAGGGTCATGGCAGCCCAGTTAGAATAGTTAGAATAGAATAGATCCCACTGGAAGGGACCTTGGAGGTCTTCTAGTCCAGCCCCCTGCTCAAGCTGGAGACCTTTACAGAATAATGGAAGGGACCTCGTAGGTCATCTAGTCCAACCCTCTGCTCAAGCTGGAGACCCTTACAGAATCATAGAATAACAGAGGTGGAAGGGATTTCGGAGGTCATCTAGTCCAACCCTCTGCTCGGGCTGGAGACCCTTACAGAATAATAGAGTTGGAAGGGACCTCGGAGGTCATCTAGTCCATCCCCCTGCTCAGGCTGGAGACCCTTACAGAATCATAGAATAACAGAGTTGGAAGGGACCTCGGAGGTCATCTAGTCCAACCCTCTGCTCAAGCTGGAGACCCTTACAGAATAATAGTTTGAGGGGACCTCGGAGGTCATCTAGTCCAGCCCCCTGCTCAGGCTGGAGACCCTTACAGAATCACAGAATCACAGAGTTGGAAGGGAACTCGGAGGTCATCTAGTCCAGCCCCCTGCTCGAGCAGGAGACCCAGAAAGAATCATAGAATAACAGAGTTGGAAGGGATTTTGGAGGTCATCTAGTCCAGCCCCCTGCTCGAATCAGAAAGTTGGAGCGCCCACAATTTCTGAAGGCCAGCTGTTCCACTAGTTGGAAAAGAATAAGTGGTTAAGGTGTGTGTGTGTGTGTGTGTGTGTGTGTGTGTGTGTGTGTGTGTGTGTGAAAAGCAGGGGTGTCCGGGAGAGCAAACCTCAATGAGGACTAGTCCTGTTTGCTGCCCTTGGCGGGGGCTTCCGAATGTGCAGCCGACTTGTTGATTGCAAACCGGCGCTCATCTAACAGGTGTGTGGTGCTTGAAGCAGGAGGGGTGGGGGGGTGATCCTTTAAGCATCAAAGAAGACCCCCCCTCCCACAACCCCCGACCCCGGGGGCTGCCTTTACTTATGGCAAAGGGGTGGGCAGTGGAACATGGGCGCCCCCCCCGTCCCTCCCCGCTAAGCAGTCCAGATCTGCCACTCGGGGTCAGGACATCACT
>QLTV01001480.1:165560-198556 GCA_003457575.1 Thermophis baileyi
CCACTCCCAATTTCCTCTACCTGTTCTCCAAACTACTCAAAATTTCCGCTACCGTTTCTCCGAACTACTCAAAATTTCCGCTACCGGTTCTCCGAACTATTCAAAATTTCCGCTACCGGTTCTCCAGAACCTGTGAGAACCTGCTGGATTTCACCCCTGGTGGGGTCTCTCCAACTCTGTTGGGAAACCCGCTGGGCTGGGGGAGAGGGAGGTATGCTTTCTGTCTCCCTGAAGCAAAAATCAAAGATGTGGCTTCAGAACCTAAGCAAAATAATAAAACCCACAGATGACTACCCTTTTCTACTACTAGGTGGAGGGACGAATGACACACACACAAAAAATGATGGACGAGCAGCTAGGCAAGAAAGTCAAGGAGTTAGGTGCACAAGTAGTTTTTTCATCTGTCCTGCCTACGAAAGGTCAACACCCGGGAAGAGAACAGAGGATTGTAGAAGTGAACCACTGGCCAAAGCAGGGGTGTCAAACTCGATTTCATTGAGGGCTGCATCAGGGTTGTGTTTGACCTCGGGGGAGCCGGGGGGGGCGTGCCTGGGGGCGTGGCCAGCTCAACGTCACTCATGTTGGGGGTGCCTATGGAGGCCCTAGCGCTCTGCCAGTGAAAACAGAACTCGGGAGGGCCATGTGTAGCCGTCCCAAACTCCGTTTTCGCTGGCGGAGGGTTGCAGGAGGCCATCACAGTCGAAAACGGAGCTCGGGAGGGCTGCATGCAGCCCTCCCGAGCTCAAGTTTTGCTGGCAGAGACACCATGGGCCAACTCTTCATTGTTTCCAGGGCGGCCCTGTGGGCCAGTTCTAAGCCCCCGGCAGGCCACCTCCGGCCCCTAGGCCTTGAGTTTGATACCCCTGTTCTAGTCCAACCCCCTGCTCAGGCAGGAAATCTGTCCGGGCAGGAGGGGGAAACATCTGATTGAGAGCAAAGCTGCCTTGGAAGAAAAATAGAACATACAGCACACTTTAAAGTCTCACTTTACGAATCAGAGGTGTATTAGAATTTAAAGGATGGCAAGCAGCAGGCCTAGGCTCCAAGGCACTTACATCCCGTTGCAGTGAGGGTCAATTGGACAAGCGGTCAGGGGGTCAGCTTGAGGCCGATTGGCCCTGATTCCCTATCCAGCATTTCATCATATATCTTAAAACCGCAACGCATATGAACTTCAGGATTCTGCCAGTGTGTCCTAACAACAAGGATGGTTTGCTTTAACCACAATGTTACAACATGGTTATTTTTACATGAACTTTAAGCTAAGCAACTGCCAAGTGTTGCAAAGCACAATGTTGACATACTTCGAGGTCACAATGTGAACACACAGATTAACACTGATTTTACTTCAGGCCCTCCAGCCCTTAATATACGTGATCGTGCAGGTAAATAGGTGTTGTGGCTTGTCCGAGTCCCGCGCAGCTGCTCATGGATCCGGAAGACCAAGAACCGACCATGGGGTGGCAATATCCTCCTGTGTCTCCAGCACCTGAGTCCGAGACCGAGGAGAACGCGGTGCCAGAGGACGATAACCAACCAGGGCCTTCTGCAACTCCCCAGAAGGAGCTGAGTGACTCCAGTGGAGAGGAGGAGCCTCTGATTGATGCTAGGGCATGCAGGGCAGCTGGCCCGGCAAGAGTGGCTCTGTAGGAGGAGGTCTCCTCACCTGTAAACCTGCAGGCTGATGGGCCACGCCCTAAGACTATTTAAGGTTTCAGAAAAGCTGAAACCGATTGCTGGAGACAACTCGTTATTTTCCTGGCTGGCTGATTTCAGATATCTCAGTTGGAATTACTCCAGTCCGGGCTCTTGGCCAACTCCAGTAAGTGGAAGATAACTCGGGACTTAATGGCCTGCTTGCATTTTGGTGTTTTGAATCCTGGCCAAAGTGTTATCTGACTCTCGACAACAACTGTGTTGACAAACTTTATAAAACTTACTACTAAGCCGTATTATTAGTAGTAAAGTAATATTTGTTGTGCAAACAGTGTGTGTGTGTCATTTCCTGGGGGCTTGCCGTGCTGGGTCACAACAATAGGCCTTGATTTAATACATAAAAAACCAACAACAAAGGTGTACATTAAAATTTTTCTTCTTACAAACCTGTTCTGGAAAAAGGATTGTCTAAAGGTGACATAACAGTCGTCTTGCAGTACTTGTGGGCAGGGGTGAAATGCTCCAGGTTCGGGCGTGGTCGGAGAATCGGAAGCGATGGCAGCGCGAGCCTTCGCCCACCTGCCCGGATGCTGCCATTTGGGTTTTTTAACCCTCTGCGCATGCACAGAACGCTTTGTGCAGAGGGTAAAAAAAAAACCAAATGGCGGCGTCCAGGTGGGCGAAGCCTCACGCTGCCGTCGCTTCTGATTCTCCAACCACCGGCAGGCAGGCACGCCCGAACCGGGAGCATTTCACCCCCGCTTGTGGGGCTATCCTAGGGTGGAGGAGGTGTCCACTTTTTGTGTCAAACTCGATTTCATTGAGGGCCGCATCAGGGTTGTGTTTGAACTTGGGGGGGGCGTGGCTAGGGGGCGTGGCTAGGGGGGCGTGGCCAGTTCAACGTCACTCGTGTCGGGGGCGCCTGTGGTGGCTCGAATGCTCTGCCAGCAAAAATGGGCTCCTGAGCTGCGTTTTCGCTGGCAGAAGCACAGCGGGCCGGTCCTTTGCTGTTTCCAGAGCGGCCCCGTGGGCCAGATCTAAGTATCCCGCAGGCTGGATCCGGGCCTTGAGTTTGATTGGGTTTGATTGGACTAAAAGACCTCCAAGGTTCCTTCCGATTCTATTGTCTATGGAGATTCTCAGTCCTCCAGGTCGTGGTTGTCCCAAAGGTGCTTTTTTCAAGAGGCAACTGGACTTACTGGTTTTTTCTTTGAAGACGTTTCACTTCTCATCCAAGAAGCTTCTTCAGCTCTGAGACACAGGCCATTCTTTTGAAGACAACAAAGGGCATATTTTGGACAGAGAGGACCCCTGGTTTGAAAGAGGGGGTCAAAGAGGCCATCTATGTCAAAATTGAACTGCCCTGTCTCAACAGAGGGGGAGGAATACAACATCATCTATCTCCAATCTACAACACAGTCCTTTCAGCGGTTCCAAGGCGGCTCCACACCCATTTGCACCACTCAGGTGTGACCCTGAGGACACAGATTAAACCTCCAAGTGGCCTCAACGACTCTCTAAAAGGATGCAAATGACCAGCTGTCTGCAAGGAGTATCAATCCTTCCATTCCCCACCATCCAGTCAGAGCTGAAGAAGCTTCTTGGATGAGAAGCGAAACGTCTTCAAAGAAAAAAAAAAACCAGCAGTTGCCTCTTGAAAAAAAAAAAAGCACCTTTGGGGACTTCCAATTCTATTGTTCGATTACTGTCACACCTGACCCAGCTTGGGTTCCTAGGAAAGAAAGACCCTTGACTCCATGTGTGCGAAAGGTATAGCCAAGTGGTTACAGTACAGCAAAGCCAGAATGAAAAGTTTGCATACGAAGGTTCCCCAGTTAAATTTCCCTTTCCCGTTCTTGCCCAATGTTAGATGGTACTACATCTACATGGAGGGAAGTAAGCAGTGGGGAATCACAAGGCTCTGTCTTAGCCCCAGGACTCTTCAATATCTTCATAAACGACTTAGATGAGGGAATAGAAGGGGAACTTACCAAATTTGCGGAATAGCTAACACCCGAGAGGATAGGCTCAAGATCCAGATGGATCTGGACAGACTTGAACCCTGGGCCCTATCTAACAAAATGAAATCCAATGTAGAGAAAAGTCAAGTCTTACACTTAGGCAAGAAAAACCCAAAGTATACCTATAGACTGGGTGAAACCCAGTTAGCAGTAACTGTGAGAGGGATCTTGGAGTCTTAGTGGGCAACCAGCTAAATATGAGCCAACAGCATATGGGGCCAATGGAGGTTGAAGGGGCGGCCTTGTTGGCTTCGGAGGAAGGCGGGGAGGAGCAGGACGAGGCAGCCCCGGGTCCCTCAGGCTTGAGACGACTTGCCAGCAGGGAAGAACGGGAGCAGGACGACCGAGAGAGGGAGGAAGAGAGGGCAGGCAGTGGAGATGAGGAGCGATGGAGCTCAGGTGACAAGCAAGGACCGCCCCCTCCTGATCCCCAAGCACGGAGAGTGGAGAGGAGGTGGGAGTAGCACAGGCCGGACCCGACAGCTCGGGAGGAGAGTGCCCCGCCCCTCTTCACAAGGCACACCTGGGGAATGAGACTTAAGGAGACACTGTGGGGAGGGGCGCTTGTCGGGAACAAGCACTGAATTCGTGGAGTTTTGTGTGCCGTTGCCGACATCTGGAGTTTGCTGGACTTCTTGCCTTGAAGCCGTGGTGCTAACAGCGTTTTGCTGGACTACTCGCAGCCAGAGGCTGCTGGAGGTGTGGGTGTGTGAGTGCTTTGTTCCGGGACTTGCCATAAATGTGGGAGCGTTTGGGGGAAAGTTGGAGCAATAAAGGGGAGTTCGAACTATCAGCTGATTGTGTTGCCTCCGTGCCTTGTCCCGGGTCATCACAGCAAGGCTGAAGCTCAGGATGGCAGTTCCAACAGTTACTCTGTTAAAGACCCCGAGGTTGGGTGGGATGAAGGACCCAGCTTTTGGGCTCCTGCTTTTCTTTTTTAGGAAAGTTCCTATCAACAAGGACAACCCCCCTCCCCCATTCGGAACTGATTAATATTTAGGAAGGTGTCACATCTTTCAGTTGAAGCTGCCAAAGGCTTCTTCATTGCAGAAGGCCCTTCATGCTTAGGCAGGGCCGAGTGTTCTGCCCCAGCTATGGACCCCAAAGAACGCAGCACACACAAAGTCTGTACAAACCTTAGTTTACTGATTAAGGACTACTTTCTTAGTAGTCGTTCAAACACAAATACAGTTTAAATCAGTCTTTTCTGAACACCGGCTGTTGATTCAACTTCATTAACAGCCAACAAGAGTCCAAGGAATAATAACTCAATTCTGAGGAAACAGTCTTTCAGATAACAGTAATCTTACTGTGGTGGGGCAAAACGCCCAGAAGCAATTTGCAGGAAAAATGACGAGAGAGAGAGAGAGAGAGAGAGAGAGAGAGAGAGAGAGAGAGAACAAGAGCCGATCAGACTTTTCTGTAATGAAGACACGAAGGAATATGAACTAAGTTGTTTCCTGCAAATTGGCTTATTCGTCGTCGTCATCCCTTAAATAGGCTAAGGGAGTGGCGGAGTGGCCCCAATCCTTACTCCTGAGGAGACCTCCTCCTGAGGAGCCATTCCTGCGTTTTGGCAGCTCTGTGTGCCTTGCATCTGAGGAGCCATTCCTGCCTTTTGGCAGCTCTGTGCGCCCGTGCTTTGAGAAGAGGCTCCTCCTCTTCTTCCTCTCCACTTATGGGAGCTTCTGGAGGTCCTGCAGGCCCTGGCTGAATCCCTGCCCCTGGCACCGAGTCCTCTCCAGCCTCCTCGCTGTCCGACTCGGGTACCAGCTGCACAGGCCGCTGGCGAATCACCACACCAGCCTCCTCGCTGTCGGAATCAGCCACCAGCTGCACAGGCCGTTGGCGGGCCACAACACTGAGGCAGAGCTGTGGTAGTGGATTCTGAATTTCTTCCAGGGATGAAGAGGCCCTCTCCAGTCACACATCCCCACCACTGTTCCCCCTAAGGTGCGCGGCCGCGCACGTAACGAGAGAACGCCGCGGGGTAGTTTCCAACCTCCCCATGGCGTTTTCTAATGGCAGAGGCTGCGCGCCTGCGTGCCCGCGCACATGAAAAGAGAGCGCCGCGCGCCAGTTTCTAACTGCCGCGCGGCGTTTTCTACAGTTACAGGGAATGTTGATCCCCACCTGTTCCATTCCTCTTTCTGGGCTGAGGATGGGTGGGAAATCAAACATATGTGTTACGTCAAATTGTAGGTTTTATTATTAGCCTTTTAGCATGGTGCCTATGCCTCCTTTTGAAGATTAGGGAAAAAAAATGTTGAGAGAATCGGCTTGGGGGGGTGGGGTGGGGAGAGGATCCAGCTGCAGTGAGAGGAAGAGGATTTTCCTTTTTGCTCACATGCACACACACACACACACACACACACACACGTGTTCCCCTCACTTCCCTGAGTGTAGAATATTAAAATTTGGAGGTACTCACCTCCTTCCCCAATGACCGCTGAGTGCAAGACTCAAAACTCCCTTTACTATCTTTCCTCTGAACGGGCAAGGTCGCGAAAACCCACCCACAGACAAAAATGGTTTGTCATCTGATAAGCCGAAGGTTTACCTAGGTCAGGTCTATAACTCAGGTAAGCTTTGGGGTACCTTTGTGGTTGCCAAATTTTCAAGAGAATTATTATTATTATTATTATTATTATTATTATTATTATTATTTATTAAATTTGTATGCCGCCCAACTCCCAAGAATTGGTTGGCGTTCCTTCTTTCTCCCAATTGGTTGGCGTTCATCCTTTCACCGAGAGAGAAAGCAGGGAGCGACAATCAAGACGTGAGGCACGCTTCTTATGGAAAGGCGGTTCCGTTTCTTTCCCAATAACAGCAACAGGGGCGTTCTTGGAGGCAGCCAGCAAATTGGGTTTATTGGTGAGTGAGTTTTTATTTATTTATTGAGGAAATTTATATTGCCGCCTATTCACACATGGCGACTCAAGGCGGCTTACAGGAATATAGAGTTATTATATGTTTCTGAGTTCCTTGTTATCGATGTGGGAATATATGTTCTTTCCGAGTTCTTTGGGCTGGCGACAAGACTCTATTTGCCGTTATAGGTTTTCCTTTTCTTGTCTATGATATTGTGGCTGATCCTTGGGGCTAAGGGAAATGTAAGTATAAATGCTTTCGGTATTCTAATTTGGCTCTAGCCTGCATAATCAGTTTCAGTCCTTTATCTAGTCGGCCCATCTTTTCGGAGATTGCTTTGTTATGCAGCACTTTTTGAATGGGAGTCCGGTTTAATGAATGGGCGACATTGTATATTTTGAATGAAACAGAGTTTCCCTAAACTATGCCCATGGGCTGTCTTGGGGGAGGAAAGACGAGTGAGGTTTCCTGCCTGTTCTTAAGGGGATTATCTTTTCTTCTCTTTTGGGAGATCATCCTTGGGGAAATATTTCATTCTGGGGAGTGGGTTCCCTTTACACTATTTTTTTTCCCCTTTGAGTCAGAGCCATTTCCTTCAGTGTGACCAAACTAGCCTTTTCATCAATCAAACAATAGGGCCGCCTTCCGAATTCCCCGGTTAAAGCTGCAAAGCATCCAGAAAGAGGCGAAGCTGGGTGGGAGAGGAGAAGATACAACCTACAGCAGGAGGGTGTGTGTGTGTCTGTCTTTTCTCCCATGTAACAAAACAAAGCTTTCATTGCACACCAAAGACTTTTATTGCTTGATTTGTTGATTTCTGATACCATCATCCCATGTCACGTATACCCAATCCTTGATTTCTGCACCCTATAGAAAGACATCACCCTCCCCGAATACAGGTAGTCCTCAACTTATGACTGCCATGGAGCCCAACATTTCTGTTGTTAAGTGAGACATGCGGGGGGTGAGTTTCCCCCATTCTATGACCTTTCTCGCCGCATTTGTTAAGTGAATCCCGGCGGTTCTTAAATTAGTATCGTGGTTGTTAAGTGAATCTGGCTTCCTCCTTGACTTTGCTTGTCAGAAGGTCCCAAAAGGGGATCGCATGACCCCGGGGACACTACGACTGTCATAAATATGATTCGGTGGCCCAGGGTCCGAATTTTGATCACATGACTCTGAGCATGCTGCAAAGATTGTAAGAGTGAAAAACGGTCATAAGTCACAGATTTCAATGGTGTTGTAACTTTGAATGGTCACTAAACGAACGGTTGTAAATCGAAGACTAGCTGTCATTGCCTTTGTTGAGCTGCCTGAAATCTTGTCGGGGGGGCAAAAAAGGCACTTTTCAAAGGTATCTTGCACGTCGCATGTGGTCTCCTTCCTAAGGATGCTCTCTTCCAAGATAGCCAGGTTGTCCGAGGCTTCCTAGAGACCCAAGGATGGTCCAGGTCAGAAGGAGACCCCCACAGAAGGAACGGCCTCCCCATAGGAGTTTAGCGACCTGCACCTGTGGAGACAAAAACGGGATGAGGGATGGCAAGGTTAATGTGGCACCAATTGAAATATTGATTCCTATTATTTATTCATTCATTCTCCATTTGTATCCTTTGCCGAGGTGCCTCGTCCATGACCCGAATGCTTTCATTCAATCGGGCTAAAAAAGAAAAACGAGAAAACCAAGAAAAACCCAGCATAAAGAACAACTACGACCTGGATGATTGAGCATCTCCAGAAACATTTAATCCATCAGGGACTGTTTTGGTTCTCCAGCTGCCCTAGATACAGCCGAGCTGTTCCCTGGCTCCTTTGAACCTCAGGTTCTCCACTCTTCCAGCCTCTTACCTTTCAGGACTTCGCAGTTGAACCGGCTGGAAACACCTTGGGATTCCAGTTTGATGGTGCCTCCCTTTTGGCTCTTCACGATGAATATCTCATAGGGTGGGATGAGAACTTCCATTTCGGACGGGTAGTATGAGAGGTCGTAAACGGGCACTCCGTAACAGGTCTTGATAGAGAAGAGGGTGCCCTTGCCAAATTTTTGGGCCTTCTTTTTGACCAAAGATGAGGAAGCAAACTGTCCCAAGCGGACAAACTCTTTGATGCGGACAGTGAAACGGATGTCTTTTATCCCGCGGAAGACTTCATAGCATCTGCCTTTGACCTTCTTGGCCTGAAGAGCTTTGGTGAGGAGGAGGTGGAAGTCCTTGAAGGCATATCGGTCGTACGAGCTTTGGGATTTCCCAGCTTCTCTGGCAGCGGTATTGAAATCACGGTACAGGTTGCTGTTGATTGTGTAAGCCACAATTGCAGTGCCGTAGATCGGATTGAAGTTGCCGACAGTTTGGCTAAGTTTGGTCCAGTGCCGTCTGGCCCTTTCCCAGATTGCCATATATTCTTTCGGTATGGGAAGATATCCTGGCTGTTGCAGCTTCAGCTCTTTCATGGGGTTGCAGCCAATGTACCGGTCATCCACAGAATTCTTGGACATGTCGAGGGGAATCTTTTGGAGACACAAGACCTGTCCGAGAAAAGAGAAGGTGTGGAAGCACATGAAGGAGAGAAAAGAGCCCAAGGTCTTGATATGTTTGACCATTGGCCCTGTCCATCAAAATGCCCTTTTTAGTGAGAAATATTGGGTCCTGAACTCACAAAAGAGAAGCAGTGTATGCAGTACAATGTAGTGAGACATGTACAGAGCTGTACAGTGGAGAAACAAAACAACCACTTCACAAACGCATGGCACAACATAGGAGAACAAAGCCATCAGGACAAGATTCAGCAGCCAATCTGCATTTGAACGACAAAGGTCACCCTTTTGAAGACAGCAAAGTCCTCATTCTGGACAGAGAGGACCACTGGTTCAAAGGAGGGGGTCAAAGTGACCATCTACATTAAGATTGAACAGTCCTCTCTCAACAGAGGGGGAGAGATACGACACCTCCTATCTCCTGTTTACAACACGGTCCTTTCCGCAGTTCCAAGAAGGCTCCACACCCGTTTTCAATACTCAGGTGACCTCCAGGGGGCCTCCACCACTCTCTAAAAGAATGCAAATGACCAGATGATTGCAAGGATTATACATCCTTCCATCCTCCACCGTTCAGTCAGAACTGAAGCAGCTTCTTGGATGAGAAGCGACACATATTCAAGGAAAAACAAGGTCCAGTTGCCTTTTGAAAAAGCACTTTTGGGACAATGACAAAAATAGCAATAGCAATAGCACTTAGACTTATATACCGCTTCATAGTGCTTTACAGCCCTCTCTAAGCGGTTGACAGAGTCAGCATATTGCCCCCAACAATCTGGGTCCTCATTTTACCCACCTCGGAAGGATGGAAGGCTGAGTCAACCTTGAGCCTGGGGAGATTTGAACCGCCGAACTGCAGCTAGCAGCCAGCTGAAGTAGCCTGCAGTGCTGCACTCTAACCACTGCGCCATCTCGGCTCTTAAAAGGGAGACGGACTCAAGGTGGGTGACCTTGTGGCCTCCATGGCTCTGAAGGGACCCCCCTCCCTGGCCTTGGCCTAGTTTAGGGACCCATTCCCTGGCCTTGGCCTAGTCTCTCCTTTTTGAGAAACAACCAAGATTTTAACAGCAGGAAGTGACTTTTTTGTAAAGCGGGAAGGTGGGGGATTGTGGCTTGTCTGTCCGGTAACCCCTCCCCATTTAAAGAGGTGGACACTTCTACCTGCAAAGGTCCTATGAAGAATCCAATCAGGCACAAGGCCAGGACCATTTGGGTGGTTGGCGTCTTCATGGTGACTCCTGAGAAAAGACAAACAAGAAGTAACCACAGTTGCATGTGAACCCCACCCAGGATCTTAATAAAACGTGGATCAATTTAAGTCCTACCAATAAAGGAGAATCTTTGGAGCTCAGGGTTGAAATGAGGGGTCCTTGGTGCTCTCTGAGCTGGGAGGTTTTCTTGCAGATGTTTCATTCCCAAACTACAGATCATCATCAGTGCTAGAAGAAAGGGGAGAGTCCTCTTCCTTCTTTTCTTCTTCTTCTTCTTCTTCTTCTTCTTCTTCTTCTTCTTCTTCTTCTTCTTCTTCTTCTTCTTCTTCTTCTTCTTCTTCTTCCTCCTCCTCCTCCTCCTCCTCCTCCTCCTCCTCCTCCTTCTCCACCTTCTACCTTCTAGCACTGATGATGTTCCCTAGTTGGGTCATGAAACATCTGTAAGAAAGCAACTTAGATCAGATTGCACTGAGGACCTCCTCCTCCTCTTCTTCATCCTCTTCCTCCTGCTCCTTCTTCTGCTCCTCCTCCTCCACAAACCCCCTACCTTCTTCTCTCCCTAGTTATAAAATTATAACATGAAGCCAGCAGGGGTTTGTTAAAAACAGATCATGCCAAACCAACCTTATTTCATTCTTTGACAAAGTGACTAAATTAATAGACCAGTGAAATGCTACGGACGTAGTATACCTAGATTTCAGCAAGGCATTCGACAAAGTAGACCACAATCTACTTCTTGGTAAGCTGCAAAAATGTCAGATAGACAGCATCTTTTCGAGAAGAGACTGGACAACCCTTTGTCCAGAATGGTATAGAGTCTCGTGCTTGAGCAGAGGGTTGGACTAGATGACTTCTAAGCACCCTTCCAACTCTGTTATTCCATGATTCTGTAAGGGTCTTCTGCTCGAGCAGGGGGTTGGACTAGAAGACCTTCCAACTTGGTTATCCTGTAATTCTGCTCCCCTCCATGGGGCTCCTTTGGAGGAAAGTGAGCCACGGAGTAAAGATGCCTCTTGAGCTAAACCCCACCTTCTCTTCGTTTTTGAGACAATAAGTGCTTCACACTCATTTTCAGAGAAATCTCCCCTTTTATTTTATTTTATTTTATTTACGTAGTACCCAACAGTCAAGCTGTTATTGGGAGTATGTCTCTCTCTCTCTCTCTCTCTCTCTCTCTCTCTCTCTCTCTCTCTCTCCTCTCTCTCTCCTCTCTCTGTCTCTCTCTCTCTCTCTCTGTCTCTCTGTCTCTCTCTCTGTCTCTCTCTCTGTCTCTCTCTGTCTCTCTCTTCTCTCTCTCTCCTCTCTATCTCCTCTCTCCCCTCTCTCTCCTCTCTCTTTCTCTCTCTGTCTCTCTCTGTCTCTGTCTCTGTCTCTCTCTGTCTCTGTCTCTCTCTGTCTCTCTCTGACTCTCTGTCTCTCTTTCTGTCTCTCTCTCCCTCTTTCTCTCTCTCTCCTCTCCTCTCTCTGTCTCTCTGTCTGTCTCTCTCTCTCTCTGTGTCTCTCTCTGTCTCTCTCTTCTCTCTCTCCTCTCTCTCTCCTCTCTCTCTCTCTCTCCTCTCTCTCCTCTCTCTCTCCTCTCTCTGTCTCTCTATCTCTCTCTCTCTGTCTCTCTCTGTCTCTGACACACACACACACACACACACACACACACACACACACACACCTGTTTTCTTCCTGGGAACTTCTAAGGAAGCTCCTGCGATTATTCCTGTATCCTGGTCTTTAGTAACTAATTAATAAAGCAGATAAAAATGGCACGGATATAATTATTGATATGCTCTAAAAATCGAAAGATAAACAAACGGTGTTTAAAAGATAAACAAGCGTCTTTAGCTCTTGCAAATATTAGCACAAGGGAGTGCCAAACAGATGTGCAAAATAAGCCAGGTTTTTTTTTAAAGTGAATATTCACATCAGTCTATTTGGGGGGCACAGGTTTGTATGTCAGGCCCATGAGGCTATCCCACAAATACAGGCTTGAAGGTTTCACACTGTTCCTCACTTGCAAATCTTGTCGTTGTTAAGTCTGCAAATTTTTAAAAAAAATTGAAGAGGAGAATCTTTGTAGCTCAGGGTTGAACTGCGAGGTCCTCGGTGCTCTCTGAGCTGGGGGATTTTCTTGCAGACATTTCCTGACCCAACTAGGGAACATCATCAGTGCTAGAAGGAATTTAGAATAGAATAGAGCTGGAAAGGACCTTAGGGGTCTTCTAGTCTAACCCCCTGCTCGAGCAGGAGATACTTACAGAATGACAGAATCACAGAATTGGAAGGGACTTCAGATATCTTCTAGTCCTACCTTCTGCTCAGGTAGGAGACCCTACCCCATTTCAGACAGGTGGCTGTCCAGTCACTTCTTGAAAGCCTCCAGTGATGGAGCACCCACAACCTCTGGTGGCAAGCAGTTCCACAGGTTAATTCTTCTCACTGTCAGGAACATTTCTCCTTAGTTCCAGGTTGCTTCTCTCTTTGATTAGTTTCCATCCGTTGCTTCTTATCCTGACCCCCGGAGCAGCCTTCATACAAGCCTGGGTGAACCCCAAATTCCAATCCATGTTCTTTCTGCTTCCTTTCCATTTCTGAATTTTCATTCCCACCTCGAGGAAAGGGAAGGGGGCTACTTCCCCAATTTTATTTAGAAATTTCTACAGCACCCAACTCACCTCTGGGCTATTTTTTGCAACAGCGTGCTAAAGCAATAGAAACACCCAAATTGAAGCATAGATTAAAAAAACAGATTTGAAACTGATATTTCTTTGTGCATTTCACCCACCCCACCGAAGTCTCCAACTTACGAGGTCGTGGTGATGTTGAGCAGAATGGTGTGTGACTCCCTTGCACTCTGCAGGATTGTGGTCACCTCTGAGAAAGTGACTGCTAAGAGGTGTTTCGGTGGCCCCTCCCCACCGGAGTGGCTGACAATGGTTGAGGAGCAACCTGGGCAATGCCATGGGGGCAGGATGGGCACCATCCAAGGAGAAAAGTGATGGGGGGGCACGAGGAGGAGGGAACAAGTGAGGAATTCTGGTGTCATCCCTCCAACTTTGGTGGGAAACCCCTGGGACCTATCAAACCAAGCAGGAAGAAAAATTAATAGAATGGAATATGGAACATGGAACATGGAACATGGAACATGTAACTTGGAATGGAACAGGGAAAGGGAAAGGGAAAGGGAAAGGGAAAGGGAAAGGGAAAGGGAAAGGGAAAGGGAAAGGGAAAGGGAAAGGAATAATATACGGAATGGAAGAACAGAACAGAACAGAACAGAACAGAACAGAACTGGAATATGGAATATGGGAGTGGAAAAGGGAAGGGAAAGGGGAAGGGGAAAGGGAAGGGGAAAGGGAAGGGAAAGAGAAAGGGAAAGGAATAGTATACGGAATGGAAGAACAGAACAGAACAGAACAGAGAATATGGAATATGGAATATGGAATATGGAATATGGAATATGGAATATGGAATATGGAATATGGAATATGGAATATGGAATATGGAATATGGAATATGGAATATGGAATATGGAAAGGAATGGAATGGAACGGAACAGAACAGAACAGAACAGGGAGAATGGGATAGAACAGAACAGAACAGAACAGGGGGAATGGGATAGAATGGGGGGAAAGGGAAAGGGAAAGGGAAAGGGAAAGGGAAAGGGAAAGGGAAAGGGAAAGGGAAAGGGAAAGGGAAAGGAATAGAATAGTATATGGAATGGAAGAATAGTATACAGAATGGAAGAACAGAACAGAACAGGGAATAGGGAATAAGGAATAGGGAATAGGGAATAGGGAATAGGGAATAGGGAATAGGGAATAGGGAATAGGGAATAGGGAATAGAGAATTGGGAATAAGAATAGTATACAGAATGGAATGGAACAGAATAGAACAGAATATGGAATGGAATGGGAACAGAA
The DNA here is from genome assembly GCA_003457575.1 of Thermophis baileyi. Taxonomy (NCBI): domain Eukaryota; kingdom Metazoa; phylum Chordata; class Lepidosauria; order Squamata; family Dipsadidae; genus Thermophis; species Thermophis baileyi. The sequence goes on from QLTV01001480.1 coordinate 179,764, forward strand.
CAGAACATAGCAGAATAGAATACCGTGCTTCCCTGAAAATAAGACCCAACCAGAAAATAAGCCCTAGCTTGATTTTTTTCAGCATAATCCTAATATAAGCCCAAAATAACCCCCAGTTAAGACCATCAGCCTTGTGGGGAGAGGGGTGGGCGTGGCCAGCACAGGAGGCTGCGAGCACACGGAAGCCGCGGTGTGGTGCCACCCCTGCCCTGCCCCCTTCCTCACCTGATCCGTTCGGCGGTAGCGCTGCACAACCTCATCATCAAGATTGCCAACAGAGATGCTGAGAAGGAGGAGGGCCAGGAGAAAGAGGAGAGGAAGGAGGAGAGGAAAGATGACAAGGAAAAGGAGAAGGAAAAAAGTGAGGCCAAGAAAGAAGAGAAGAAGGAGAAGAAGTACTGTAGTATTAGTAACCAGGAGTTCTATTTGTAAATTAAAAGCATTAAATTGTACCAGGCTGCTCTGCCTGAAGGTTCTTCCCGGTTGGTGGCTTGGAGGGACCGAGAGCCAGATGACTTCATGGCTGCCTGAAATGTGCTTGCAGTGGCTGCTGGACACAGAGTGGGCAGCCCCGTGCCTCTGCCTCATCCCGCAGTGGTCCCAGTTGCTGCGAGTGGCGAGCGTGTCAAAAGTGGGACTTGCCCACCATCCCTTACACTGCAGAAGGCAGCGAAACGTAGACAAGAGCCACCCTCCCTTTGGGAAAGAGCCGGCAGGTGTTTCAATAGCAGGTCAAGCCAGGTGTTATACAGATGATATCCCGGCATGTTTTCGAAGGGAGAAGGCGCAGCTGCTATTGCCCATGCTGGGGTTTGCATGGTGGTGGTGAGAGACTGCAGGGTTTAAGAGAGAGAGAGAGAGAGAGAGAGAGAGACAGACAGACAGACAGACAGACAGACAGACAGACAGACTTTGAGGAGTTTTGTCCAGGGTGATGGATGATATTGGGACTGTCTCACTCATCCTCATGCATGTGCGCATCTTGTGTGTTGTATCCCAACTCTCTGCCTGACTAGGGGTGAGGCAAGGCAGGGGGCGGGATGTGGTTTTTCCCTTTTGCGCTCTCTCTCTCTCTCTCTCTCTCTCTCTCTCACACACACACACACACACACACTCACACTCACCTCACACTCACACTCACACACAGAGACACACCTTACTTCTCTGGGTGTAGAATTCCCTGGGTGTAGAGTCCTTTGGGAATTGGGTGGCATACAACTATAATAAATAAATATCAAAACTTGGAGGTACTTACCTCCTTTCCCAGCAGTTGTTGAGCGCAAGAGCTCAAAAATCCCTTTACTACCTTTTCTCCAAATGGGCAAGGTCCAGAAAACCCACCCCCAGGCAAAAGGGTTCTGTCGCCAGCAAAGTGAAGGCTTACCCAGAACAGGTCCATTGGACAGATTAGCTTTGTAGTCCTTTCGTGGTCGCCAAATTATCGAAAGAATCGGTTCAGGTCCATTCTATCTTCCAAAAAGAAAGCGGCGAGCGACAATCAAGACGCGAGACAAGCTTCTTATGGGAAGGAGGTTCCGTTTATTTCCCAATAACAGCAACAGGGGTGTTCTTGGCAGCAGCTAACAAATTGGTTTTGCTGATGCGTGAGTGATGTTTCTGAGTTCTTTGTTATCGCTGTGGGAATTTGTGTTCTTTCCGTGTTCTTTGGCCTGGCGACAAGACTCTATTTGCCGTTATAGGTTTTCCTTTTCTTGTCTATGATATTGTGGCTGATCCTTGGGGCTAAGGGAAATATAAGTATAAATGCTTTCGGTATTCAAATTTGGCTCTAGCCTGCATAATCAGTTTCAGTCCTTTATCTAGTCGGCCCATCTTTTCGGAGATTGCTTTGTTGTTCACTATTTTTTGAATGGGAGTCCGGTTTAATGAATGGGCAACATTGTATACTTTGAATGAAACAGTGTTTCCCTAAACTATGCCCATGGGCTGTCTTGGGGGAGGAAAGATGGCTGAGGTTTCCTGCCTGTTCTTTTTTTTTTTTTAATAAAATTTATATGCCGCCCAACTCCCGAAGGACTCTGGGCGGCTTACATCATAAAAAAATAAAACATATAAAAATAATTTAAAAAAGAAAGGGGAAAAAAAAACCCCAACTATATTTAAAATAAAACATTCACTTATGGTCCTGGGGGACTTTAATCTGCTGTCCCTCGGTGAATCCTCGGAAGCAGGGCAGGAGGTCATGGCTTCCATGACGACCCTGGACCTGACCCAAGTAGTTCAGGGTCCGACCCATAGGGGGGGGGACACACGCTCGACCTGGTATTTCTCTCAGGGCAGTGGAGAGATGATCTGAATTTAAGGGGTATAGTGACATCTCCCTTGTCATGGTCAGACCAGTCCCTGCTGAAGTTAGACTTTATGGCACCACTCCCTCATCGCAGCGAGGTGGAACCGATTAGGTGGTTCCGCCCCAGACACCTGATGGACCCGGAAGGGTCCCAGAAGGAGCTTGGGGAAGTACCTGAATCCCTTGTCCACAATCGCAGATAAACTGGTCCTGAGCCATGTAGGGCTTTAAAGGTAACAACCAACACCTTGAATTGTGACCGGAGCGCAATCGGCAACCAATGCAGCTCGCGAAGGATGGCACTTGTGGGTGTACCTTGGCACACCCATGACTGCTCGCGCAGCTGCATTCTGGACCAGTTGTAGTCTCCGGACACTCTTCAAGGGTAGCCCCATGTAGAGCGCATTGCAATAGTCAAGCCGTGAGGTGATAAGGGCATCTTATCTTTTCTTCTCTTTTGGGAAAACATCCTTGGGGAAATATTTTGGGGAATGAGTTCCCTTTACACAATTTTTTTCCCTTTGAGTCAGAGCCATTTCCTTCAGTGGGCCCAAACTAGCCTTTTCATCAAACAAACAATAGGGCCGCCTGCCGAACTCCCCGGTTAAAGCTGCAAAGTGTCCAGAAAGAAGTGAAGCTGGGTGGGGAAAGGAGTAGATACAACCTACAGCAGGAGGGTGTGTGTGTCTGTTGTCAGGCCGAAGCCATCTTACTTGGACACTTTGGCCTGCCACACTTTATGCTTTTAAAACGTATTCTTGCTGTGGGAATTTGGGAGGGGCTGTTGCATGAGGGATGTAGAAATGTAGCCATAACAAATTCTTTTTAGATTCTCAAGGTCATCCTTTGTCCAGCACCTGCCCGGAAGCTGATGGGAGTAACTGACACGCTGGCAGAAGACAACTGGCTAACGTGATGAACTTGTGGGTGTGGGGACAAGGGGCTTGATCTTTCAACTGGGTGGAGAAACCCTCGTAGCATCAGATTCGGGTTTCTCACAGATGTGCCAACATGGTTCTACTAATAAATTGGAACTTTGAGCATTACTTACCCTCGGACTCTGATTTAGTTTTGGATGCTATTTGGAACCCTGACACTAACCCGAATCTGACACTACGAGGGTCTTTTCTCCCATGTAACAAAACAAAGCTTTCATTGCAAATCAAAGACTTTTATTGCTTGATTTCTTGATTTCAGATACAATCAACCCATATCACATATACCCAATCCTTGATCTTTGTATCGTAGAGAAAGACTGCACCCTCCCTGAATAAATGGCTTTTTTCAGTTGCCTGAACTTCTTCATCTTGTCAGGAGCTTGGGAGTATGTCACTCCCCCCCTCCCGGTATTTAGTAGCTAATTAATAAAGCGAATGAAAATTGCACAGTTATAATTATAGATATGCCCTAAAAATTAAAAGATATACAAGCGGCTTGCATCCTAGAGAAAGACTTCACCCTCCTTGAATAATTTTTGAGTTGCCTAAAATTCTTGCTCTTCTTCAGGAGGGGGAAAAAAAAGCTACTCTTCAAAGGAATTTTGCATGTTGCACCTGGTCTCCTTCCTCGGGACACTCTTTTCCAAAATGGCCAGGTTGTCAGAGACCCCACAGAAGGAAAGGTCTCCCCATGGGAGTTTAGTGACCTGTGGAAACAAAAAAGGGTGAGGGGTGGAGAGGTTAATGTGGTGGCAAGTGAAATATTTATTCATATTCTCTTCTATCTTTTGCCGAGATGCCTCATCTGGGAATGGAAAAGTGTGTGTGAGGGGGGGGGGAGAGAGACAGAGAGAGACAGAGAGAGACAGAGAGACAGAGAGAGACAGAGAGAGACAGAGACAGGACAGAAAGAATGACGGAGAGGAAGGGAGAGAGGGGCAGGAGAGAGGGAGAGGCAGAGACAGAGAGAAGGAGAGAGAGTGACAGAGGAAGGGAGAGGGGGAGGGAGAGGCAGAGATGGAGGAAGACAGCGAGAGCAAGGGGGAGGGAGGGAGGGAGAGAGAGAGGGGAGACTGAGGGGAAGAGAGGGGGAGGAAACTGGGGAGAGAGAGGGAGGGAGAGAGAGGGAGGGAGAAAGACAGGGAGACAGGGAGGGAGGGAGAGTGGGAACTAGGGAGACAGGGAGGGGAAAAAGGAGGGAGAGATGGAGAGAGATGGAGGGATGGAGGGAGAGAGGGACATAAGGAGGGAGAGCAACAGGTAGAGATGAGAGACAGACAGGGAGAGAGGGAGGCATGGAGAGGGGATAGAGAGGGAGGGAGGGAGAGAGAGAGAGAGAGGGAAAGAGAGAGGAACCCAGACAAGATGAGGGGGTTCTTTGCAGGCCATTGCAAAGGATGGGGAAATATTTTTTTTTTTAAATCAGCTCATCCAGGGAGCTGGTGGTCTGGAAAGCTGGTTTGAAAAACCTAAGCAGGAGAGAAGCATCAGGAAATCTCAGGGGTGGAAGTTGGACCTGGCAGTCCACAAACCCCTGGAAGACGAGAAGGCAACGTGCTTCTTCTAGATTTGGGATCTGCAGGGTACAGCTAGCCCTTCCAACTGGCCCAGAATCCCCTGAGGAAACCAAAGCAGCTCTAGGGGTCATCGAATCATAGACTCCTAGGGCTGGAATGGACCGTGGAGGTCTTCTAGTCCAACCCCCCCAGCCCAAGGCAGCTGTCCTCATACCATCTTGGACAAATGGTTGCCCAATCTCGCCTTGAAGGCCTCCAGTGATGGAGCAACCCACAACTTCTGGAGGCAAGCTGTTCCACAGATAAATTGTCCTCACTGTCATGAAATTTCTCCTTAGTTCTAGATTGCTTCTCTCCTTGATGAGTTTCCATCCATTGCTTCTTGTCCTGCCTTCAAGTGCTTTGGAGAATATTATTCTTTGTGGTAGCTGCTCAGATATTGGAAGGCTGCTATCATGGCACCCCAAGACCTTCTTTTCATTAAACTGGACATACCCAGTTCCTGCAGTTGTCCTTCATTTGCTTTAGCCTCCGTTCTTATGTCCTGCTCCTTGTTTCTCCCTCTGGGACAAAATGTCCCCATCACCTCTCCTGCTGAAGATCCTGCGATCTTCTCTACTACACTGTCCAGCTATTGTGGCCCACCAGCTGCCTGCGGAGCTGGTGGCAGACTCAGACGAGGAGGAGGTTGGGGAGGAACCTGGGCCAGTCCTGGAGTCTGGGGAAGGCTCTGATGAGTGCTCTGCCTCAGAGATGGGGCCAGGGCCGTCGGATATTTATCAGCTACCTTTGGAGTCGGAGATAAGTGGGGCAGAAGAATAGCTGGAGCCTGTTCCCAATGCGTGCATGCGCAGGAATTTCAGGAGAAGATAACAATTAAGGAACAGGGGTCGACTCGGGAGTAAAAGCACAAGTGGACGTTGACTGGCCCCTCCCAAAGGGAATAAATGGGAGCAAACGGGGAGTGGTGTTTGCAGGAGACAATTAGTTCGCTTACCTGAGTTTGTGCCTCACAGAGACTCCTTGCCAGCTATTTCATTGTGCAGCGTTGCGACTGGAAGCTCTCGGCCTGGCAACTATCCAAGGACTGATAAGGTCTGTTGTTGCAATTAAACCTTGAAAGTCTGATTGCCGGGACTTTGCTGGATGTGAATGCTAGGAATTCACATTAGCCAAATAAAAAGAGGTTTTTGTGGGACAAAGGAGTCTGTTTCGTGATTCTGTGAAGCCTAGGTCAGAAAGCCAGCTTCCAACTCTCGTCGGCCCAAGGGCATCGGGATGATAGCTCAGCCTGCCCCAGAGAGACAAGTCCATTGGAAGTCACAAGGGTGTTGTTTTGTTTCCCCCCCTCAAAGGACTTTCTTGGTATTTTCTTTGAAAATGTTTTGCTTCTCATTCAAGAGAACTGAAGAAATGTCTTGGATGAGAAGCGAAACGTTTTCAAAGAAAACACCAAGAAGGTCCAGTTGCCTTTCAGGGGGAAAAAGAACACCGTTGGGACAACCATGACCTGGATGATTGAGCATCTCCATAGACATTTGGTCCAACAGGGACTGTTTTGGTTCTCCAGCAGCCCTAGATACGGCCGAGCCGCTCCCTGGGTCCTCTAAACCCCAGGTTCTCGGTTCTTCCAGCTTCTTACCTTTCAGGACTTCACAGTTGAAATGGTTGAAAACGCCTCGGGATTCCAGCCTGATGAAGACCTCCTTTGGGATGTTCTTGTGGCTGGTCATGGTGAACGTCTCATAGGGTGGGATGATGACTTCCATTTGGTATGGGCGCAACGAGAACGCAGAGATGGGCACGCCGTAACAGGTCCGGATGGAGAAGGTGTCCTCGCCAAAGCCTTGGGCCACCTTTTTGATCATGGACGAGGAATCAAACTGTCCGAAGCGCCACCACCTTGCCGGAGATGGTGAAATGGATGCCTTTAATCCCGCAGAAGACTTCATAACAACCGGGCACCGTCTTCTTGGCCTGAAGAGCCCTATTTAGGAGTAAGAAGTCGTCCTTGAAGGGAAATTGAAGGTTAAGAATGTTTGGATCCTCCGGCTTTGCGTACGGTGGCGTTGAAATCACGGTACAGGTGGTTTCCAATGCTGTAGGCCATAATTGCGGTGCCGTACATCGGATTGAAGTTGCCGACACCGTAGCCGAGTTTGGACACGTGCGAAATGGCCCTTTTTCCAGGTTGTAATGTATTTTTCCGGCAGGGGAATATATCAAGGGGATGCAGCCAAGATACGGGTCATCCACAGAATTCTTGGCCATGTCGAGGGGAATCTTTTGTCCGAGAAAAAAAAAACGAAGAGGTGGAAGGACATGAAGGAGAGAAAAGAGCCCAAGGTCTTGATATGTTTGACCATTGGCCCTGTCCATGAAAATGCCCCTTTTTGTGAGAAATATCGGGTCCTGAACTTACAACAGAGAAGCAGTGTGATGTACAATGTAGTGAGACATGTACAGAGCTTTACAGTGGAGAAACAAAACAACCACTTCACAAACGCATGGCACAACACAGGAGAACAAACCCATCAGGACAAGATTCAGGAGTCCATCTGCATTTGAAAGACAAAGGTCACCCTTTTGAAGACAGGAAAGTCCACATTCTGGTTTGAAAGAGGGGTCAAAGAGGCCATCTCCATTCAGACTGAACAGGCCTCTCTCAACAGAGGGGGAGGGATATGAGACCACCCATCTCCTGTTTACAACAGGTCCTTTCAGCAGTCTGAAGAAGGCTCCACACCCATTTGCACTATTCAGGTGTCTCTGAAGTCACAGATGAACCCTCAAGTGGCTTCAACGACTCTCAGAAAGAGCACGAACGACCAGATGATTGAAAGGAATATAAATTCTTCCATCCTCCATCATTCAGTCAGAACTGAAGAAGCTTCTTAGATGAGAAGCGAGACATATTCAAGGAAAAACAAAACCCAGTTGCCTTTTGAAAAAGCGCCTTTGGGACAATGAGGAAAAAGTAATGGGTGGTTTGCCTGGATTAGCCTCTCATTGTTTTTTGGTGTGTGTGTGTGTGTGTGTGTGTGTAGCAGAGTTTGATGCTGCTCTGGGAAGAACGTCCATCTGGCAGGCCGTGCTCTGGTCAGGGAGCCGAAAGGAAATAACAGAAATAATAGAATAACAGAGTTGGAAGGGACTTTGTAGGTCATGTAGTCCAACCCCAGGCCCAAGCAGTAGATCCTTCATCATTTCTGGCAGATGGCAGCCCAGTCTCTTCTGGAAAGCTTCCAGTGATGAAGCTCCCACAATTTCTGGTGGCAAGCTGTTCCGTGGGTTCTCACTGTCTACTCACCAAGATCTTTGTCTACGGCCACCTTGTGCTCGCTTGTATGCTTCGTTACCATGCGGTGAAAATGTGCCATGAGCTCTGGGGGGTGGGTGGGTTGGATGGGAGGGGGAATGTTTGGGGGAAAGCAAAACTAGCTATGGTATCTCCCCGAGATGCTGCTTCTCAGTTCTGGCTTTGCACTGCTGCAATTGACTTCGAATAATTTTGTTGAGTGAGGAGGGGGAGGACTGCCTCCTGGCTGTCCGGCAACCCCTCCCCATTTAAAGAGGCGGAAGGTGCTCTGTTTGTACCTGCAAAGGCCCTGGGAAGAAGCCGATCAGACACAACGCCAGGACCATCTGGGTGGCTGGCGTCTTCACGGTGACTCCTGAGAAAAGAAAAACTAGAAGAAACTACAGTTGTGTGTGAAACCCGACTCAGGATCTTAATAAAACGTGGATCAATTTAAGTCCTACCAATAAAGGCGAATCTTTGGAGCTCAGGGTTGAAATGAAGGGTCCTTGGTGCTCTCTGAGCTGGGTGGTTTTCTTGCAGATGTTTCATGACCCAACTACGGAAAAGCATCAGTGCTAGAAGGGAGGGGGGAGGAGGAGGAGGAAGAGGAAGAGGAGGAAGAGGAGGAAGAGGAAGAGGAGGAGGAGGACTGCGGGTTCCTTGGTGCTCTCTGAGCTGGGTGGTTTTCTTGCAGACGTTTCATTCTCCTCCTCCTCCTCCTCCTTTTCTCTGCAAACTCCCCTCCCTTCTAGCACTGATGATGTTCCCTCATTGGGTCATGAGACGACTGCAAGGAAACCACCCAGCCAGGGGTGGGTTTCACTTACCTTCCCTACCGGTTCGCAAATGTGAGTGCGTATTCAGAGACAGCTGGGGAAATGTAAAAAAATAAATAAATCTTTCCTTCCCCAAAGAACGGACTGCAAGATTTGCTAGTGGAGACAGTGTGAAACCTTTAAGCCTGTATTCGTGGGCTAACCTTATGGGCCGGACGTACAAATTTGTGGCCCCCCCAAGTAGACTGACTTGAATATTCACTGTTTATTCTTCTGTCTTATTTTCTGTCTTATTTCTGTCCTATCCTGTTGGGCAGTCCCCTTGTGCTAATATTTGGAAAAGCTCAAGAGATTATTAAATGCTACTCGTATCTTTTAACTATTTTTAGGGCCCATCAATAATCATATCCGTGCCATTTCCATCTGTTTTATTAATTATCTACTAAATACCAGGATACAACAATAAATGCTGGAGCTTTCTTAGAAGTTCCTTAGGCCAAAAAAACAACAACAAAAAAAACCAACAACAACAACAACAACGGGGGGGGGGAAGGACCATCCTCCTATTAATTCTAGTATTGTGAACGACTGTTAATGATAAGAGCTTGACTGTTGTGTACTATGGAAATAAAATAAAACGGGAATCCATCTGAAAATTAGTTGAAGCAGTTATTGTCTCAACAACGAGGAGAACATGGTGTTTCGCGCAGGAGGTACATCTTCTCCTCCGTGGCTCACTTTCCTCTGAAGGAACCCCATGCAAAGGAGCAGAATTACAGAATTACAGAACAACCGAGTTGGACGGGACCTCGGAGGTCTTCTAGTCCAACCCCCTGCTGAAGCAGGAGACCCTAGACCAGTGATGGCGAACCTTTTTTCCTTGGGTGCCAAAGCGCGTGCGTGCACGCTATCGTGCACGCGTGCGTGCCCACACCCATAATTCAATGTCCCCCATGCGCCCCGCCCCCTGCGCATGCACGCGTGACCTCCCTGTGCTACCCTGACCCCACGCATGCGCACATGACCCCCCCTGCTCCCCTGTTTCCCGACTTCCAGTGGGCCTAGTAGGCCCGTTTTTCACCCTCCCCAGGCTCCAGAGGCTTCCCTGGAGCCTGGGGAGGGCGAAAATGGCCTGCCCCCCTCCCAGAGGCCCTCCGGAGGCCAGAAATGGCCCGTGTCCCAACTTGAAATGGGCCATTTCTGAGCGTGCACGTGCGCGCTGGAGCTGAGCTAGGGCAACAGCTTGCGTGCCTGCAGATATGGCTCCACGTGCCACCTGTGGCACACGTGCCATAGGTTCTCCATCATGGCCCTATACCATTCTGGACAAAATCGTTGTCCAATCTCTTCTGGAAAACCTCTAGTGATAAAGCACCCTACAACTTCTGGAGGCAAGCCGTTCTACTGATGAATTATAATCTGGGATGAAAGAATAACAGAATAACTGAGTTGGAAGGGACTTTGGAGGTCATCTAGTCCAACCCCCTGCTCAAGCAGGAGACCCTTACAGAATTACAGAATAACAGGGTTGGAAGGAACTTTGGAGGTCTTCTAGTCTAACCCCCTGCTCGAGCAGGAGACCCTAGACCAATTCAGAGAAATGGCTGTCCAGTCTCTTCTTAAAAACCTCCAGCAATGGAGCACCCACAACTTCTGGTGGCAAGCATTTCCGCTGATGAATTGTTCTCCTCGTTAGGAAATTCATCCTTAGTTCTAGGTTGCTTCTCTCCCTGATTAATTTCCTTCCATCGCTTCTTCTCCTGTCTTTAGGTGCAGCGTTCATATAAGCCCAAAATTCCAACCAATACACACTCACTCTCTCTCTCTCTCTCTCTCTCTCTCTCTCTCTCCTCTCTCCTTCCTTTCCATTTTTGAGTTTTCATCCCCATCTTGAACAAAGGGGAGGGGGCGACTTCCCCGATTTTATTTATGACTTTGTTCAATTATTTATGACCCATCTCACCAAAGCAGCAATAGTGTAATAAAGCCATAGAAACCCCCGGATCAAAGCATAGATTAAAAAAAACAGAGTTCAAATGGACATTTCTCATGTGCCTTCCACCCTAACCCACCCAGATCTCCAACTTACGAGGTTGTGGGGTTGTTGAGTGGAACGTTGTGTGACTCCCTTGCGCTCTGCAGGATTGTGGTCGCCTCCCATGAAGTGGCTGCTAGGAGTTGTTTCGGTGGCCCCTCCCTGTCTGAGTGGCTGCCAATGGTTGAGGATCAACCTGGGGGATGTCATTGGGGCGGGAAGGGCATCGTCCAAGAAGAGCATTGACAGGGGGCAGGAGAAGGATGGAGCAAGCCAGTAATTGTGGTAGAACTTCTCCAACTTTGGTGGGAAACCCCTGGGCTGGGGGAGGAAGAACGCTTGAATGAAAAATCAAATCAAGCAGAGAAAATGAAAATAGAGAGAGGATGTCTAGAAAACCACAGTGGGTTATTTTTTTTTCCCCCATTTTTTTTAAAAAAAATTGCAATTTAGTGTGGAAAAAAGGAAGTGAAGAATAAAACAGAGCGCTTCGATCCCAAATCAAAAGTCAAGACGTGAAGACGCCACGCCCAGCCATCGTAGCAAGTCCCATCATGGTCCCCGTTGTGGATAAAGTCAAATCTTCCTCCTTGTGTCTATGACGGGGGATGGGGCTGGTCGGAGGCCACGCCCACTCCAGCTCCACGAAGGGAAAAAACATCGAGAAACGTCACGGGACGGCAACCGGACGCGGCGAGTTTGACACCCGTGGTCTACGGAGATTCTCAGTCCTCCAGGTCATGGTTGTCTCAAAGGTGCTTTTTTTTTTTTTTTCCAAGAGGCAACTGGACTTTTGGGTTTTTCTTGGAAGACGTTTCGGTTCTCCTCCAAGAAGCTTCGTCAGCTCGGAAGAAGCTTCTTGGAGGAGAAGTGAAACGTCTTCCAAGAAAAAACAGAGAGTCCAATTGCCTCTTGAAAAAGCACTTTTGAGTCCGTCCATCACCCGTTTTGTGCATGTAATAATCTCACTGCAGTTATCATATGTGAAAACAAATTTCCGTAATTTTTCTTTCCAGGTGCAGAGAAGAACAACGAAGAGGATAATAGCAATAGCAATAGCAATAGCACTTAGACTTATATACCACTTTACAGTGCTTTCCAGCCCTCTCTAAGCGGTTCACAGAGTCAGCCTCTTGCCCCCCACAATCTGGGTCCTCATTTGACCCACCTCGGAAGGATGGAAGGCTGAGCCAACCTTGAGCCGATGAGATTTGAACCGCTTCACAGTGCTTTTACAGCCCTCTCTAAAGGGTTTACAGAGTCAGCATCTTAGAGATTCGAACTGCCAAATTGCAGGCAGACAGCAGTCAGCAGAAGTAGCCTGCAGGACTGCACTCTAACCCCTGCGCCACCGCAGCTCATGATGGACACTTAAGGGAACTAGTTATACCTAGGCGAACAAAGAGAAGCTGTAACGGAATGAAAGAATGAAAGGATAACAGGATAACAGAATAGTTGGAAGGGACCTTGGAGGTCTTCTAGTCCGACCCTTACTCAAGCAGGTGACCCTATACCATTCTGAAAAAAGGCTATCTAAAGGGTGACATAACACCAGTCTTCCAGGACTTGTGGGGCTATCCTAGGGGGAGGTGGTCAACTTTTTCTCCAAAGCAGCTGAAGGCAGGAGAAGAAGCAACGGGTGGAAACTAATCAAGGAGTGATGCAATCCGGAACTAAGGAGAAATTTCCTGACAGTTACAATGATTAATCCGTGGAATGACTCACCTCCAGAATATGTGGGTGCTCCATCACTGGAATTTTACAAGAAGAGACTGGACAGCCATTTGTATAGTATAGAATAGTATAGGATCTCCTGCTTGTGCTGAGGGTTGGGCTAGAAGATCTCCGGGTTCCCTTCCAACTCTATTATTTTTATTCCGATGGTATAGGTCAGGGGTGTCAAACTCAAGGCCCGCGGGCTGGATCCAGCCTGTGGGGTGCTTAGATCTGCCGCCTGGGGCCACCATGGAAACAGCGAAGGACCGGCCCACAGTGCCTCTGCCCGGGAAAACGGAGCTCGTTTTCAGCTGCGATGGCCTCCTGCAGCACTCTGCCATTTTCGGCTGTGACGTTTTTGGCTGTGACGGCCTCCTGCAGCACTCTGCCAGAGAAAATGGAGCTCGGGAAGGGGTTGGACTAGAAGACCTCCATTGTCCCTTCCAACTCTTTTATTTTGTTAAAGACCCCGAGGGTGGATGGACTCAGGATCCAGCTTTATGGATCTCGCTTTTGTTTCCAGAAGAAAGTTCCAATTGGCAATGACACCCCCCCTCCCCCATTAAGATCGGATTCATATTTTGGAGGGTATCCCATCTTTTAGTCGATGCCACCCCCCAATCTCTCACCTCCATTGTAGAAACTCCCTCTTGCTCACGCAGGGCCCGGGCAGACCTATGGGAATTGATTTATCCCGGGGGAGTTGCATTCTGAATCTCTTCCTTCCTAGGGATCAAGAGGCCTCTCCAATCCCCCCCCCCCCCCCCACACACACATCTCTTCCCTTCCTCAGTTTCTGGGCTGAGGATGGGTGGGAAATAAAACATTATTTATTTATTTATTTATTATTTAAATTTCTATGCCGCCCAACTCCCGAGGGACTCTGGGCGGCTTACAAAAGAAATATAAAAAAAACATTAAAAAACATTATAAAAACATTTAAAAAACAATTTAAAAAACCATGCACCCCATTCATGGCCGGATCTCACAGGATTACAACAGCGAGATCAACGGCCCCAGGCCTGCCGGAACAGCCAGGTCTTCACTGCTTTCTGGAAGGCCAGCAGGGTGGGGGTGGTCCGGATCTCAGGAGGTAACTGGTTCCAGAGGGCCGGGGCAGCCACAGAGAAGGCCCTCCCCCGCAGGCCCGCCAGCCGGCACTGTTTAGCTGACGGGACCCAGAGGAGCCCAACTCTGTGGGATCTTACCGGTCGCTGGGAGCTATGTGGCAGGAGGCGGTCTCGAAGATAGCCTGGTCCTGAGCCATATAGGGCTTTAAAGGTTATTACCTTTAACCAACACTTGTAATACCAACATGGGTATTACATCAAATTTTAGCCTTCATTATTAGCTTTTTAGCATGGCACCTACCCTTCCTTTTTTATCATTGGAGTCCCTTTGTGGTTGCCAAATTGTCAAGCAAATCGGTTCGGGTTAGTTCTTTTTTTCAGCGGCGAGCGACAATCAAGACGCGAGACAAGCTTCTTATGGGAAGGAGGTTCCGTTTATTTCCCAATAACAGCAACAGGGGTGTTCTTGGCAGCAGCTAACAAATTGGTTTTGCTGATGCGTGAGTGATGTTTCTGAGTTCTTTGTTATCGCTGTGGGAATTTGTGTTCTTTCCGTGTTCTTTGGCCTGGCGACAAGACTCTATTTGCCGTTATAGGTTTTCCTTTTCTTGTCTATGATATTGTGGCTGATCCTTGGGGCTAAGGGAAATGTAAGTATAAATGCTTTCGGTATTCTAATTTGGCTCTAGCCTGCATAATCAGTTTCAGTCCTTTATCTAGTCGGCCCATCTTTTCGGAGATTGCTTTGTTATGCAGCACTTTTTGAATGGGAGTCCGGTTTAATGAATGGGCGACATTGTATATTTTGAATGAAACAGAGTTTTCCTAAACTATGTTTTGGGAGATCATCCTTGGGGAAATATTTCATTCTGGGGAGTGGGTTCCCTTTACACTATTTTTTTTCCCCTTTGAGTCAGAGCCATTTCCTTCAGTGTGACCAAACTAGCCTTTTCATCAATCAAACAATAGGGCCGCCTTCCGAACTCCCCGGTTAAAGCTGCAAAGCATCCAGAAAGAGGCGAAGCTGGGTGGGGAGAGGAGAAGATACAACCTACAGCAGGAGGGTGTGTGTGTGTCTGTCTTTTCTCCCATGTAACAAAACGAAGCTTTCATTGCACACCAAAGACTTTTATTGCTTGATTTCTTGATTTCTGATACAATCGTCCCATATCACGTATACCCAATCCTTGATCTCTGCTCCCTAGAGAAAGACTTCACCTTCCTGAATAATCCTTCTGCTGCACCTTGTCAGGAGGGCAAAAAAGCCACTTTGCAAAGGTGTTTTGCATGTCGCACCTGGTCTCCTTCCTAGGGGCGCTCTCTCCCTTGATGGCCCGGTTGTCCGAGGCTTCCTAGAGACCCAGGTCAGAAGGAGACCCCACAGAAGGAAGGGCATCCCCATAGGAGTTAAGAGGCCTGCCGCTGTGAAAACAAAAAAAAGGGGTGAGGTTAACGTGGCAGTGAGTAAAACAGTCTCTTCTGCTTGCTTTCTATTTCGGACAAATGGTTATCCAATCCTTTTTTGAAGACCTCCAGTGTTGGAGCCTCCACACCTCTTGCACACAAGCTGATCCACTGATTAATTGTCCTCAGGATCAGGAAATTTCTCTTTAGTTCCAGGTTGTATCTCCCTCCGATGAGCTTCCACTCATTGCTTCTGGCTCTTTGGAGAATAAGCTGGCCCCCTCTTCCCAGTGGCAGCCCTTCAACTATTGGAAGGTTACTATCATGTCTCCCCTGAGTGGTGTGGTGGCCTAGAGGTGGAGCTCTCGCCTCAGAATCAGGAGGCTGTGAGTTCGATCCTAGGCAGAGGCAGATATTTCTCTCTCTCGGCACACTGAGAATATATCTGCTGAACAAAACTCCACACTGGGGACAAGAAGGGCATCCGGCCAGTAAACACTTAGCTCCATTCAGTTGCCCCGACTCCACCCCACAAGGGATTACAGGGTCATTAAACAATGAATGATGACGACAACAACAACAACAACAATAACAATCATGTCTCCCCTGAGCTTTCTCTCCATTTGGCTAAACATATTTAGCCTCCAGACTTCTGATCATTTTTGTTGCTCTTCTTTGCACGCTTTCTAGGGACTCATCGTCTTTTTGGTATCATGGGACATACTATTCCAGGTGTGGTCTTATCAGCACAGTGTAAAACAGGGGTGTCAAACTCGCAGTGTCACGTTGTCGTCACGTGATGAATTGTGACTTCCCCCCCCCCCCTTCGCTAAACTGGGGGTGCGCCAGGGGTGGGTTCTAACTTACCTCGCTGCTGGTTCGCTTCCTCCCATGCTGTGTGGCTGTGTGTGCATTGCGCGCCACGTGGCCATGCCGCGCAGGTGCGCGTGCTTTGTGTGCGTGCGCAGTGCCAAAAATTCCAAAAAAAATTCAAAAAAAAGAGAGCCAAAAACAAGATGGCGGTGCATGTGCAGTGCCGGGGACTTGGCTTCTGCGCATGCGCAGAAGAAAAAAAATAGCAAAAAATCCCCCCCCCCAAAAAAAAAATCCAATTTTTTTTTTAAAAAAAGATGGCGACGCCCACGGACCGGCACCGACCCAGTACTGACAGAACCATCTCCATGACGTCACCAGCGGTTTGCTACTGGTGCTATAGAATCGGTGCGAACTGGGAGGAACCCACCTTTGGGGTGCGCGTGGCCAGTGCTTGATGCATCCAGCCCACGGGCCGCTAGTTTGACACCCCTGGTGTAGGGTCTGCTTGGGGGGGGGTTGGACTAGATGACCTACAAGGTCCCTTCCAACTCTGTTAATCTGTATCTGTATGACTGAGAATCTTTACAAACCATGACCTGGATGATTGAGAATCTCCACAGACATTCGGTCCACCTGGAACTGACTTGAGATGTGGCCGAGAAGCTCCCTCAGACCCTTGAACCCCAGGTTCTCCCTTCTTCCAGCCTCTTACCATACAGGGCTTCACAATTGAAGCGGCTGGAAACACCCCGGGAGTCCAGCCTGGTGTAGACCCCGTTTTGGGTCCTCCTGTGGTTGGTCACGGTGAACAACACATAGGGCGGGATGAGAACTTCCATATCCTTCTTGTGGAAGGAGAAGTCATCAATGGACGCAGGTGTTGATCAAGAAGAGGGTGTCCTTACCATATCTTTGGGCCACCTTTACGTCCAACGAGGAGGACACAAACTGTCCGAAGCACACCACCTTGTCGGAGACATTTAAGTGGAATCCTTTTATCCCACGGAAGACCTGATAGCATCTGCCCTTGATCTTCTTGGCCTGAAGAGCTTTGGTGAGGAGGAGGTGAAAGTCCTTGAAGGCATGTCGGTCGTAAGAGCCTTGGGATTTCCCGGCTTCTCTTGTAGCGTTTGTCAGGCCGAAGCCATATTTTATTAGAGACTTTGGCCTACCACACTTTACGTTTGAGAATGTATTCTTGCTGTGGGAATTTGGGAGGGGCGGTTGCATGAGGGATGTAGACATGTAGCCATAACAAATTCCTTTAGATTCTCAAGGTCATCCTTTGTCCAGCACCTGCCCGGAAGCTGAGGGGAGTAACTGACACATCGGCAGAAGGCGACTGGCTAACATCATGAACTTGTGGGTGTGGGGACAAAGGGCTTGATCTTTCAACTGGGTGGAGAAAACCTGGTAGCGTCAGATTCGGGTTTCTCACAGCCGTGCCAACATGGCTCTGTTAATAAATTGGAACTTTGAGGAATGCTTTGCCTCAGACTCTGATTTCATTTTAGATGCTATTTGGAACCCTGACAGCGTTATTGAAATCATGGTACAGGTGGTCTCTGGATGCGTTAGCCACAATCGCGGTGCCGTAAATTGGATTGAAGTTGCCGACAGTTTGGCCAAGGTTGTCCCAGTGCTGTTTGGCATTGTTCCAGGTTGCCATATATTTTTTTCGGCAGGGGAATGTTTCCTGAGTTCTTCAGCTCGAGCTCTCTCTTGGGGTTGCAGCCAAGGTACTGGTCATCCACAGAGTTGTTGAACATGGTGAGGGGGATCTCTCGGAGACACAACACCTGTCCGAGAAAAAGAGAAGGTGAGGAAGGACATGAAGGAGAGAAAAAGAGTCCAATGGCAGGTGAAGCTAGGCTGGCCCAGGTGCCTTCTTCAACCCCCAAAGGAGCACGTGGAGGTATGGAGTCCCTGCGGAGTTTACTCTACTACTCATGGCCGACACTCGGAGACGGTGCTCATCTCCTTTTCAAGGCCCTTGAGCCGGCGTTGTCCGAAGACATTATCGTGGTCATGTGGCCAGCGTGACATCCCGGAGCACTGTCACCTTCCCACCGAAGTGGTACCTATTTATCTATTCGCGTTTGCCTGCTTTCGAACTACTAGGTTGGCAGGAACTGAGGTGAGGATGGGAGCTCACACCATCTTGTGGTGCTCGGGTCTCGAACCTGAGCTGCTGGATTTCCAGCTGAAAAGCCCAGCATCTTAACGTACTGAGTCACTGCGCCGACCCTTACCACGGAGGATGACTCACACAAAAACTATTCTTTTTGACGCCAGCACCCAAGAAACTGTCTGCACCATCCTTGAACCCTGATGTTTCTCCTGGCAGATCTTTACAACGAGTGTTCCAATTTCTGTCCATTATCTAATGTGAGCTACATTGGCTCTAGGGCTGGGTTAGTTGTGGGATCGCCTGTCTCTGGCTACAACTTCTTGTCCCGCTCAATCTGACAGAGAAGACATATTGCAGATACCAACTGTTAGGAACTTACACCTATGCAACACTCACACACACACACACACACACACACACACACACACACAAACACATGTCAGGTTAGCTCCATGCCTGTGATCGTTGGAAAGTCCCTTAATGGTTACTATGATCATGATTTATCACTTATAGCTGTTATGTACAGTGAGAGCTTATGGACCGAAGACAAATTCCTTGTGTGTCCAATCACACTTGGCCAACTCCACCTCCAACTCCATTCCATTCCATTCTATTCTATTCTATTCTATTCTATTCTATTCTATTCTATTCTGTTCTGTTCTGTTCTGTTCTGTTCTATTCTATTCTATTCTATTCTATTCTATTCTATTCTATTCTATTCTATTCTATTCTATTCTATTCTATTCTATTCTATTCTATTCTATTCTATTCTATTCTA
>QLTV01001481.1:12251-24371 GCA_003457575.1 Thermophis baileyi
CTTCCTTCCTTCCTTCCTTCCTTCCTTCCTTCCTTCCTTCCTTCCTTCCTTCCTTCCTTCCTTCCTTCCTTCCTTCCTTCCTTCCTTCCTTCCTTCTCCTCCTCCTCCTCCTCCTCCTTCTCCTTCTCCTTCTCCTTCTCCTTCTCCTTCTCCTTCCTCCTCCTCCTTCCTCCTTCCTCCTCCTCCTCCTCCTCCTCCTCCTCCTCCTCCTCCTTCTCCATCATCATCATCCAGTGAACTTTAAAAATGCCAGGAGACATTTCCCTGCATGCATAAACTAAGTGCTATGTGGGAGGGTTTCAGTTGCATAGAGGAAAATTCTCAGCAAAAGTAGCATTTCCTATTTTTCTGAGTTTTGTCACAGAAGAGGAGGTGGCACGAAGGCTGTGGGCATTCCCCTCAATGAAGAAGGTGAATATTTCATGGTAGAATAACCCTCAAAAATGAAAGATATTATCGCATCTTATGTACATCAACTGCCCATTTGTCAACACAGATCTCAAATTAAAATCACAGTTGATTGCAGTAGAGTAGAGTAGACTGGACTGGACTGGACTGGACTGAACTAGAAGAGAAGAGAAAAAGGAGAAGAGAAAAGAGAAGAGAGAACGTAGAATAGAATACAGAACAGAATAGAAGAGAATAGAAGAGAAAATGAATAGAAGAGAAGAGAATATAGAAAATGAACATAATAGAATAAGAAATGAATAAGAAATGAATAAGAAATGAATAGAACAGCACAGCACAGCACAGCACAGCACAGCACAGCACAGCACAGCACAGCACAGCACAGCACAGCACAGCACAGCACAGCACAGCACAGCACAGCACAGCACAGCACAGCACAGCACAGCACAGCATAGCATAGAAAATAGAATAGAAAATAATAGAATAGAATAGAATAGAATAGAATAGAATAGAATAGAATAGAATAGAATAGAATAGAATAGAATAGAATAGAATAGAATAGAATAGAATAGAATAGAATAGAATAGAATGTTTCTTATGATCACAGACCAGAATTGCAACTAGAATCACATTACAAAAATAAAGTAAATACAGAACAGGATAACAATACTGCAGTTGGTAGTGGGTTCAAGGAGCTGTTGTAAAGGCAGACAGATTCGTAACCCTGTTTGTTGCTTATCCTGTTGATGGCATGCAACGCTGGATGCCTGCCCCTTCAGCGCTCTGATTCCACCCCCCACTCCTGCCTGTCCCCTGCCGAATTCAGACGGCAAAGAGAATGACCTCCCTGTTTCCTAAAAAATTAGTAACCACTACGAGCTTGCATGCAAACAGAGGAAGAAGAAGGAAGGAAGGAAGGAAGGAAGGAAGGAAGGAAGGAAGGAAGGAAGGAAGGAAGGAAGGAAGGAAGGAAGGAAGGAAGGAAAGAAAGAAAGAAAGAAAGAAAGAAAGAAAGAAAGAAAGAAAGAAAGAAAGAAAGAAAGAAAGAAAGAAAAACCCAGCTAGAAAGCCATAAGCTCGGAAAACTTTGCATTTTGCTCCGTTTCTTACAAGGTTTCCTTTCATTGTGCGTGGAGAAATTCCTCACTTCCTCCCGACTCCATTCACCATTGAAACTTTGCGGGGTGATTGCCAGGTTCTATAGATTTACTGCAGCTCGCAGGAAGCGATAAGCAGAAAATGCAGTCCCGGCAAAGAGGAGGACTTGCTGGAGTTTGGGTCAAGATGCAGCTGGAGACTTTATTTACATGAGGATTGTGCCTCAATGACAACTAGGTTGCTGGGTTTGCCAGTTGTTTATAGAGGAGATTTCAAGACCCCGGTGGGGGATGAAGTACCAGTGGAAGGTGATGGTGGCTTGCGTGCTTTTCCACGTAAAGTGGACGCTGTACAAAGAGATTCTTACTCCTTCCTTATTTCAGTTCACAGAATATCTATTTATTAGTTGGATCTGTTTAAAGACGCCTTGGCAGTGGTCAGAAAAGTGACGACGGTGGCTTGGAGCAGGGGGTTGGACTAGAAGACCTCCAAGGTCCCTTCCAACTCTCTTATTCTGACCTCTCTGCTTGGTAGTGTCGACTGGCCTAGCAAACTATTACGTCTATACAGCAGGTAGTCCTCGACTTACAACCACAATTGAGCTCCAAATTTTTGTTGCTCAGTGAACATTCGTTAAGTGAGTTTTGCCCCATTTTACAATCTTTCTTGCCACTTGTTGTTAAGTGAATCACTGCAGTTGTTAAGTCGGTAACACGGTTGTTAAGTGAGTCTGGCGTCCCCACTGACTTTGCTTGTCAGAAGGTCGCAAAGGGGGATCGCGTGACCCCCCCAGGGACACTCCGACCGTCATAAATACGAGTTGCATATTTGCAACTTTGCGTATTTGTAACTTTGAATGGTCACTAAATGAACTGTGGTAAATCGAGGACTATCTGTGGTTTTAGTTCAGTGAATTGGTTTACTGTCTAATAATTTACTAATAATTGAAAACACGCACATTGTTTTCACAATGTCGCACTGTCTCTCTGAACTCCACTTGAAGAATGTGGAGTTTTCTTCTTTCATGTACAGCTAGTCCTCAATTTACGACCAAAATTGAACCCAAAATGTATGTTGTTAAGTGAGACATTTGTTTTACCATCCCAGAGAAAGGCATGCCAGCCTCTCTGGAGGTCGTGCCTTTCCAACTGTCAGAATTCTTTTGTTTTTGAGTAATATCCAATCTTTAATCCAAGTGAGAGCTGCTGCATGGTAATAGATCTCCCAATCGGGCAGGTCTAATCCCCCTCTTTCTCTCTTATCTTGTAGAGCTTTTAATTTGATGCGTGGTTGTTTCCCTTGCCAAATGTAGTCCGTTATTGTTTTATTTAAGTCATTAAAAAACCCTTCCCCTAATTTTATTGGTATGGCCTGGAATAAAAATAGAAATCTGGGCAGTATATTCATTTTAGTAGACGCTATCCTACCTATGAAAGACAATTGGCGTTTCTTCCACATTTCTAGATCTTTTTTTACCTGTTGAACTAATCTACCATAGTTGTCCTCTTTCAAAGTTGAGCATTTAGATGTTATCCAGATTCCCAGATATTTTATTTTTTTGGTGACCTGTATACCCATTTTCTCTTCCCATTCTCTTTCATGTTTTTTCGTGAGATTTTTCGTTATTGCTTTCGTTTTGTTCCTGTTAATTTTAAGTCCTGCTACCCTTCCATAGTCTTCTATATATTGGAGTAATTTGATTCCTGTTTCTAGTGGCTGCTCTAGTATGAATACTAAATCGTCTGCGAATGCTTGAAGTTTATAGACTTCTTTTTTGATTTGTAAACCCTTTATTTCCTGTTCATTTCTAATCAAGTGAACTAATCAGTTGTCAAGTGAATCGCTTCAATTGATAAGTTAATTGGTTGTTAAGTGAATCTGGCTTCCCCATTGATTTTGCTCATCAGAAGGTCGCAAAAGGGGATCACATGACCCCAAGACCCTGCAAACGGTCATAAGTATGAACCAGTTGCCAAGCATCCAAATTTTGATCACATGTCCACGGGGGCGTTGCAAAGGTTGCAACTGTGAAAAACGGTCCCAAGTCCCTTTTTTCAGTGCCGTTGTAACGTTGAACGGTCACTAAATGAACTGTTGTAAGTCGAGGACTACCTGTATTCTGAAAGCATATTCCACAGAGAGGATGAAAATTATTGGATCTATGGTTTTGTGACAAAACTGGTCACTGGTGCGTGAGGACCTATATTTTGGGAAGTGTTTGTTTTGTGGTTAGGCGAAATCAAAAGAGGCAAGGTCATATCTTTGGAAACTTTGTTTTGGTCCATAAATGCAAAAGTCATGATAAAGCCTTTTGATTTTTTTTCCTTCTAGGCTCGTGGATGACAGATGTGTGGTTCACCCGGAAGCAGGCGATCTTTGCAATCCACCCAAAAAATTCCGAGGTAAGCAGTTGTTGGAATTCATTGTTGGAATGTATTTCTATGCAACAACTACAGTAGTATTCCGCCAGTAGATGGCAGCGTTTACAAGTGTGGATCTATGGTATGCTCTATGCTCTTTTGTTCTGAGTAGAGTTTCCTGTTTCCTGTTACAGTTAAAGCAGTTGAGCAGTAAAGCACATGGTGACTGTGCTCTTTGTTTGCTCTGCGGTGCTATATATAAACAGAATTTCTGACAATGCTAAAGACATTAAAAGGACATTGTAAATAACAACCAATTGTAACAATTGTAATTGTTACATTTGTTATTGTTACTTATGCTACAACAGAGATTCTCTAGAGTCCTTCAAAGGTGTTGGGAATATACCTCCAAGAAATTTCCACCAGTAGTAGTAGTCAGGATAATTAGGAAGTCTGAGTATTTCTACTCAACATTGAGGGGGAAGCTTGCTCTGAATTATTCATACAGATAGTCCTTGATTTACGACCGTTTGTTTAGCAACTGTTTGAAGTTCCAACAGTGCTGAGAAAAGTTGACTCCTCAGGATTACGACTGATCCTTGCACTTACGACTACAACCTGATCACAATTTGGGCATTTCCCACCATTTACCACTCAGGTTGTCGTGTCCTGCGGTCATGTAACTGCAGTTTGTGTCCCTTTTTGTGCTGATGTCCAGCAAAAAAGAGCGCCCATTTGTAAGAATGGCTTCACACTTACGACTGCGTAGCCACTTAACGGCTGCAGTGATTCATTTAACGAACTGTCACGAAAATGGTTGTAAAATTGTAAAATCCGACTCGACTTATGACCACAATTGGGGAAATTTCTGCCCCAATTATGGTTGTGACTATCTATAGAAGTTCTCTAAGAGGAGAATGATGGCTTACGACTCTCCCTTTGATCTTTGCATGTTGTTCTTATTTTGTGGTTTTGGTATTTAAACCTCTGTTCTTCTCCATTTCAGTTTTCTTCTTTCCCCTCCCCAAAATCCATGCCCGAAGTATATTAAGATATTATTGGGTTTTTTTAAAAATTTTCTGATGCAACAAGTCTTCTTTCATGAACAGGGTCGTTGTTTTCTGACTGATTTTTATTTCCTTATTCAGCCTCCCCCAATTCTTCTTCTAGGAAAAAAAAAACCTAGTCCAATCCTCCCTGTGCCCTTTAACCAAGAACCTCCCTTTGTAACGCTTCCCTTCTTATTTTATTTTAAAGTTTATTTTAAACCGAACGGGAACAATGAACACATTGTACAAACACCTTATTTACACGGAGCAAATTAGAACGATGGGGCAGGTGTCAGCCACACAGCTCACGTCACTTTGACTTAACGCTATTAAGCCTTTAACCAGGGTTCAGCGGATTCATAGAATAAAGGAAGTTGTGTATGACGGACAGGACGAACCGCAATCCATGTTGTGGGTCTGAGACCAATATATATATATTTTGCCTTGCTGATTTGCAAACCGGCAAAGAAGAGAGAATCGAAAAAGAAACCAAGTTAGAAAGCAAGTTTCTCTTAAGCCGTTGTTGATGAAGAACAAGGAGAGAAAAGAAGGAATTGTTTTCAGCCAGACAAGCGTGAATAGTTGATAGATGTTCTTCTGTCCTTAAAAAATCACCTGCTTCTTAACTCCCAATTTTTTGGTAATTTGTAATTAATTTATTTACAAAGTTAAAATACAAAATGAAGCTAAAATACAGGTAGTCCTTGACTTACAACAGTTTATTTAGGGACTTCGAATTTATAACAGTGAAACATTTGTTCGGCGAGTTTGCCCCATTTTACGACTTTTCTTACCACCATTGTTCACTGAATCATCGCATTTATTAAGTTAGTAACACGGCTGTTAAGTGAATCTTTCTTTCTTTCTTTCTTTCTTTCTTTCTTTCTTTCTTTCTTTCTTTCTTTGTTTATTTATTTATTTATTTATTTATTTATTTATTTACTTTCTTTCTTTCTTATATTTGTATGCCGCCCAACTCCCAAAGGAATCTGGTTTCCCCGTTGACTTTGCTCATTGGAAGGTCGCAAAAGGGGATCACGTGATCCCCTCCCGGGACACAGCGACCGTCATAAATATGAACCACGTGCCAAGCATCTGACTTTTGATCATGTGACCATGGGAGAGCTGCAACGGTCGTAAGTGTGAAAAACGGTCCTAAGTCGCTTTTTTTCAGGTCCGTTGTAACTTTGGACGGTCACTAAATGAACCGTTGTAAGTCCAGGACTCCCTGTGTCACATTAATTGCATCTGGATTGCAATATTTTTGAGCCAACCGAATCGGTGAATTCTCGGGGGGGGGGGCTTTTTTTTCCTTCGGAAAAGACAAACATTCATCTGGGAATAGTGGCTTGTTTTTGCAACCCGAGCTGGGCTACCTAAGCTGACCTTTGTGCAAAGAAAGAAAGAAAGAAAGAAAAGACGGAACGAGAGGAAAGGAAGAATTAGCTCTGGACGTGGTGTTAAACAGTTCGCAAAAGAACTTTCTCTTGAATGGCCCTTCTGTGCTTTATTGTGCAAATGGAACAGTAGAGTTGAACAGGAAGTCATTTGCATGTGTTTTTAGAGGTTTTCATGAGGGAAGCCGTTTTTTTTTTTGAAAGACATGGAAACTGGGGAGAAAAAAAAACACAAAAACAAATAAAAATACGCCATGGACTCCCGGCCCCGTTGCCCAACTTCCTAGTAATTGTTCACTAATAAATGCATTGATGTCAGACCACGGTTTTCCTATTTCGAATGTGTGAATCTGTTATCAGGCAGGTCTCTTGATATCTGTTATTCTGTCGGTTTCTCTGACAGAAAGCCCCTGGAAGAGACTAGAAGCATTTGAAATGTGGATTTACAGGCGGCTGTTACGTATAAGCTGGGTTGACAAAATCAGAAAGGAGGAGGGGATAAGCCGCCTGGGAAAGCCAAGGGACATCATCAAAACCACGGAAAAGCAAAAGTTAGAATATTTCAGACATGGAATGCGACACCTGGAAAAATACGGCATCCTTCGCTTAATCCTCCAGGGAAAGATTGAAGGCAAATGAGGTCCAGGCAGAAGAAGAACCTCATGGCTTCAAAATCTAAGGGACTGGTTTGGACAAAACTCAGCAGCCCTTTTTCGTGCGGCTGTTGATAAAAATAGGATCGCCAACATGATTGCCAACGTCCGATGATGTATATGGCACAAGAAGAAGAAGAAGATGAGAGAGAGGGGGGGAGGGAGGGAGGGAGAGGGAGAGGGAGAGGGAGAGGGAGAGGGAGAGGGAGGGGGGGAGAAAGAAGGAGGTAGGAAAATAGGGAGAAGAGAGAGAGAGAGAGAGAGAGAGAGAGAGAGAATATTTTGGACATGGGATGCGACACCCGGAAAAATACGGCATCCTTCGCTTAATCCTCCAGGGAAAGATTGAAGGCAAATGAGGTCCAGGCAGAAGAAGAACCTCATGGCTTCAAAATCTAAGGGACTGGTTTGGACAAAACTCAGCAGCCCTTTTTCGTGTGGCTGTTGATAAAAATAGGAT
The DNA here is from genome assembly GCA_003457575.1 of Thermophis baileyi. Taxonomy (NCBI): domain Eukaryota; kingdom Metazoa; phylum Chordata; class Lepidosauria; order Squamata; family Dipsadidae; genus Thermophis; species Thermophis baileyi. Next base: position 19,677 of record QLTV01001481.1, read on the forward strand.
CGCCAACATGATCGCCAACGTCCGATGACGGATATGGCAGAAGAAGAAGAAGAGTCCCTTGGGAGTTGGGCGGCATACAAATTTAATAAATAAATAAATAAATAAAGTTATCAGGAAATTGGAATCTGATTTACAGGTTGGGAACTGGGCAGAAAACACCCCCCCCCAAACCAAAGATACAAGTACAGATTAGGCAAAACCTGGCTCAAACACACTACCTGTGAGAGGGACCTTGGAGTCCTAGTGGACGATCCCTTAAACATGAGCCAGCCGTGTGTGGGAGCAGCCAAAGAAGCTAATACAATCCTTGGTGGCATAAACAGAGGCATAGAATCAAAATCACGTGAAGTGTTAGTACCGCTTTGTAAAGCCTTAGTAAGGCCACCCCTGGAATACTGCATCCAGTTTTGGTCACCACGTTACAAAAAAGAGGTTCAGACTTTGGAAAAGGTGCAGAGAAGAGCAGCTAAGATGATTAAAGGCCTGGAGACTAAAACATATGAAGAACGGTTGCTGGAACTGGGTATGTCTAGTTTGATGAAAAAAAGGACTAGGGGTGACATGATAGCAATATTTGAGAGGTTGCCACAAAGAAGAGGGGATCAACCTATTCTCCAAAGCACCTGAAGGCCAGACAAGAAGCAACGGATATAAACTAGTCAAGGAGAGAAGCAACTTAGAACTAAGGAGGAATTTCCTGACAGTGAGAACAATTAATCAGTGGAACAACTTGCCTCCAGAAGTTGTCAATGCTCCAACACTGGAAGTTTTTAAGAAGAAATTGGATAGCTATTTGTCTGAAATGCTATAGGGTCTCCTGCCTAAGCAGGGGGTTGGACTAGAAGACCTCCAAGGTCCCTTCCAACTCTGTTATTCTATTCTGTTATTGCAGGAATTGTGGGTATGTCTAGTTTAATGAAAAGAAGGACTAGGGGGTGACATGATAGCAGTTTTCCAGTATTTGAGGGGCTGCCCCAAAGATGAGGGGGTGAACCTATTCTCCAAAGCACCTGAAGGCAAGACAAGGAACAAGGGATGGAAAAAGAGAGAAGCAACCTGGAATTAAGGAGAAACTTCCTAACAGTGAAGACAATTAACCAGTGGAATAGCTTGCCTCCAGAAGTTGTTGGGTACATTATAGAAATGGCTACTACTGTATAAAAGTAAAAAGTTGAGGCTGTAATGTTATTATCTTTTTACTGTGCCAAAGAGAGTTGGAGGTCAATGCCTTTTTTTTCTTCTTTTTCTCTTTTCACCCCACATTCTTCTTCCCTTTTTCCTTCCCCTAGTTTTCCACTACTATTTATTTTTCTTTGTATATTTATATTTGAATAAAATTTGGTATCAAAGAGGGGGTCTGCAAATTCCAGCTGAGTCAGCTGCACGCCTCTGGTTTCCTCAAGTATATCTGCAGACCCTCCCACGAGCCAGCGTTGGCAAAAGTACGAAGGGGAGAGAAGAGCCTTCTTTAAATGTTGGTTTTGTGCTTTTGCTTTTCAGATTGTCTTTTCAAAGTGTGTCCCATGAATCGATATTCTGCACAGAAACAGTATTGGAAAGCGAAACAAGCCAAACAGGGTAACCACACCGAAGCGGCCCTCTTAAAGAAATTACAAGTAAGGATCTTTTTGTAGTTCTAATTCAATTTTTTTTCTTCTTCCAATGACTTCTGATGTGGTCTTTTTTTCTTATTTTTTCTTGCTATATATAGGTTATGCAGGGGTGGGTTCTAACTTACCTCGCTGCCGGTTCGCTTCCTCCCGCGTCACGTGGGCACGCCTCGTGGGCGCGCGCATGCGCAGTGCCAAAAAAGTCCGAAAAAAATAATAATAATTTTTAAAAAAGCCAAAAACAAGATGGCGACCACATGCACAGTGCCGGAAACTCGGCTTCTGCACATGCTCAGAAGAAAAAAAAATTCAAAAAAATTCAAAAAAATTCAAAAAAAATTCAAAAAAAAAGATGGCAGCGCCCACGGACCGGCACCGACCGAACCGGTTCCATGATGTCATTGTGACGTCACCAGCGGGTCACTATCGGTTTGGGCGAACTGGTCCGAACTGGGAGGAACCCACCCCTGAGGTTATGGCTAGTCCCCTAATATATGCTTTAGCTGTGTGTCCCATACATTTTGCAATCACGTGTCTTCTTACGCTGTTTATAAAGTATTAATGTACATTAAGGAAAATATATAAATAGTTAAAAAAAGAAAAGAAATGACAAGTAAGAGGTGCCGTGCTCCTGGTTGTCTTTCTGTAGCACACAATGCCTTGGTTTGTCTAAAAGATGGTTGGTCCAGAAACCACAATTGGTTGAGTTCATACGTCCCACCAAGCCAAAAGGAACGGAGTCACATTTTTTTTGTGTGTGTGTGGTTTAGAACAGACGTTTCTGGACCTTGGCAACTTTAAGAATTCTGGAAGTTGAAATCCACACATCTTAGCTAAGGTTGAAAAACATTGGCATAGATAGTAGAATGCTTTCTGGATATTGGGATTTCAACCTCTATAAACCTTGTTGGCCATGAGGGGTCCTTGGTGCTCTCTGAGCTTGCTTGTTTTCTTGCAGACGTTTCATTACCCAACTAGGTAATCTCATCAGTGCTAAAAGAGAGGGGGAGTTACAGAGAGGAGGAGGAGGAGGAGGAGGAGGACAACAAGGACAACAACAACAACCTTGATGCTCTCTGAGCTTGGTTGTTTTCTTGCAGATGTTTCATTATCCTAACTAGGTAACAACCTCAGTGCTAGACTAGACTAGCATTGATGATGTTACCTAGTTGGGTAATGAAACATCTGCAAGGAATCCACCAAGCTCAGAGAGCACCAAGGACCCCACAGTCCTCCTTTTCCTCTTTCTCCTCCTCCTCTCTGCAAACGCTACTCCCTTCTAGCACTGATGACGTTTCCTAGTTCGGTAATGAAACGTCTACAAGAAAACCACCAAGCTCAGAGAGCACCAAGCACCCCTCATTTCAACCCTGAGCTACAAATATTCTCCTTTATTGCTACCTTATTGGCCATGTTCATTTCAAATTACATTTTATTTAACTTACCAAGCACATAGAAATTATATTAAAGTAACTGAAATATCTTTACAATCCCCAAGGCGGGTCACAACTTCGGAGCACCCCTAATGTTTGGAAACTGAAAGTTGAAACATTTGACACGCCCTATAAATATATCAGTCAACAGGTGCCGTATTAGAAGTTAAAACTGAGACCTGTTAAAATGTTTGCTTATTTGACTTTGTGGACCCTCTGAAAGATTATGGGGAATTGCCAGGGGTCCCTAGACCACATATTGAGAATTGCTGATCTAGAAGCTAGTTTTGAGGGCCATCTTGGACTTCAAAACTCATCCAAGGAGAGAAGCAACCTAGAATTAAGGAGAAACTTCCTAACAGTGAGAACAATTAATCAATGGAACGTCTTGCCACCAGAAGTTGTGGGTGCTCCAACACTGGAGGTTTTCAAGAAGAGATTGGGCAACATTTGTCTGAATGGTATAGGGTCTCCTGCTTGAGCAGGGGGGTTGGGCTAGAAGACCTCCAAGGCCCCTTCCAACTCTGTGATTCTTCTAATAATTCAACTCGACCGATTCCCTTGCAGCATGCAGCTGAACTGGAACAGAAGCAGAACGAATGTGAGAACCGGAAGCTGCTGGGGGAAATTGTGAAATACAGCAATGTGATCCAGGTGAGTCTTTTGAAAGCCACAAAGAGATCGGGTGTCCACCATCCAGTTGGCGAATCCAGAAAAAGAAACCTCCCGGGACATTATTTTACCAGGCCAGGAGTATAAAACTTTATTGAATAAACCACATTGGCATAGAACAGCGGTTCTCAACCTGTGGGTCGCGACCCTTTTGGGGGTCGAACGACCATTTCACAGGGGTCGCCGCGCGCGTTAGCCCACCACCTTGGTGCCACCGTCACTGCAGGGGTGAAATGCTCCCGGTTCGGCCGTGCCTGCGGGTCGCCGGACAGCTGATAGCATCAGAGCGGAGGGGGTAACGGTGGCGGGGGGGGTGGGTCGCGGCGGCGGCGGGGTCATGGGGGGTCGCACCATTAGAAAGGTTGAGAACCACTGGCATAGAAGAAGCGAAACCAGCTCTGGGTTTCCCATGCAAAAGCAAGCATAGTCAATCTCCCCCCGCCCCCAATTCCTCCACGGGCCACCCACAATCCATTACGTCCACCTATCACTTCTGTTCATTTTGGTATGGGAACCGGCCGGCCATGCCGGGACATCTGCTCGGGGTGTCCTTGAAAGGGGGAAGCAATGTCTCATGGGAGCCGACGATGTTTGGAGGTCATTCCCCCCACCATTCCATTCCATTCCATTCCATTTTCTTCTTCTCTTCTCTTCTCTTCTCTTCTCTTCTCTTCTCTTCTCTTCTCTTCTCTTCTCTTCTCTTCTCTTCTCTTCTCTTCTCTTCTCTTCTCTTCTCTTCTCTTCTCTTCTCTTCTCTTCTCTTCTCTTCTCCTCTCCTATCCTCGCCTCTCCTCGCCTCTCCTCTCCTCTCCTCTCCTCTCCTCGCCTCTCCTCTCCTCTCCTCTCCTCTCCTCTCCTCTCCTCTCCTCTCCTCTCCTCTCCCCCTCTCTCCCTCAGGCTTCACCAACAGAAACCTTTCCTCTCCTCTACCCTTCTCTCCCTCAGGCTTCACCAACAGAAACCTTTCCATCTCACTCCCC
>QLTV01001481.1:71384-84056 GCA_003457575.1 Thermophis baileyi
CTGACCCAGCTAGGTAAGATCGTCAGTGCTAGAAGGGGAGGTGATGGGGGGGGGGGAGGAGGAGGAGGGGGAGGAGGAGGAGGAGGAGGAGGAAGAGGAGGATTGTGGAGTCCTTGGTACTCTCTGAGCTTGGTGGGTTTCATGCAGATGTTTCATGGCCCAACTAGGTAAGATCATCTACAAGGGAGTGTAGGGTTTGCTCCTTTCTTATATACCGTTGCTTGCACTGGCAGTGTTGATGGGAGTGGTTTCCTGCTTGGTAGTTCCTTGATTAGGATATTGTTTTCTGCTGGATTGTTTCTCTGGTGTTAATCCATGCTTATCTGGATTTCTCTTTCTGACGTCTCCTTGGTGCTGAGCTTGGTGAGCACCAAGGAAGGGAAATAATATGGAATAAATGTGGAACTTGGGGAAGTAATAGGGGGTGTTCCTGTTTTCAAACTATTTAACAGATCGTTCTGGGATTTTCTTCCAGGAATACATTGCTACCAATTTCTGCATCATGCAGTCTCAAATTGGCTATGATATCTTGGCAGAAGATACGATCACAGCTTTGTTGCACAACAACAGGAAGCTGCTGGAGAAACATATCACAGCTAAAGAAATCGAGACCTTTGTGAGTTTACTCAGGAGGAATCGAGAGCCAAGGTTTGAAGCAGCTCACATAATTCATGTCATTTGTTATCTTTTTAGCTGTGAATATTTGCTATAAAATTGTGCTAATATCAAGAGCAGCTCCTGATTTTAGAAAACTAGCATTTCTCTCACCTTGACTCTGTATCTATCTATCTATCTATCTATCTATCTATCTATCTATCTATCTATCTATCTATCTATCTATCTATCTATCTATCTATCTATCTATCTATCTATCTATCTATCTATCTATCTATCTATCTATCTATCTATCCATCCATCCATCTATCTATCTATCCATCCCTCTCTCTCTCTCTCTCTCTCTCTCTCTCTCTCTCTCTCTCTCTCTCTCTCTCTCTCTCTCCTATCCATCATCTTTCATGGATGGATGAATTGATCATAGTGGTATTTCTATAAACCTCTTTGTATTTGCACAGTTTGAAGCATCTTCTCTTCTTGCTACTTCTCTCCCTTCTCAAGGTTCTTGGATTACCTCTCCGACCTGTGTGTTTCCAACACGGCTGCCATTCCAGTCACCCAGGAACTCATTTGTAAATACATGCTGAGTCCCGGAAACGCCGACATCCTCATTCAGACCAAGTAAGCCCGCTGAGATCTACTTGGAACGGTTCCCCGTCGCTTCTCTTAAGCCGCGTCTTCATGTCAATCCTTGGTAGTGATCATGTCCGTTGTTGTTTTAAAGGCTGGTTTCCATGCAAATGGACAACCCCTTGAATTGCTCCTCCCTTTCGGACGATATGGAAGAAGAAGAGGTATGGCTGTACTGGATCGACAGTAACAAGGAGCCCCATGGGAAAGCCATCCGCCATCTTGCTCAAGAAGCGAAGGAGGGCACCAAAACTGATTTAGAGGTCCTTACCTACTACAGGTAATTTTTCTCAAAGGGAGAACAAAACTGTATGCGATCCTAAACCATTATTTCTTCTTATTTTATTTTTATTTTATTTATTTTATTTGTTTGTCAAACATGTACAAGATAGCAGGTATAGGTATAAACATAAACATAATCAAAGTGAATACAGATAGATGAGGACAATAGGACAGTAGGACAGGGACGGTAGGCACGCTGGTGCGCTTATGCACGCCCCTTACAGACCTCTTAGGAATGGGGTGAGGTCGACAGTAGACAGTCTAAGGTTAAAGTTCTTCTTTAGCTTTACTGACCACCCAAGCCTTTCCAATTACATTGAAGCACCTGGACAAAATTAGCTGATATATATATATGTATATATATTTCAAGAAACATGAATTGAACCCAGTTCGTCTCCAGCACAGCTCCATTAGCATGTGAAGGAAATTAAAGGGGGGGGGGGAAAGGTATCCAAACAAAACTGGAAGTAGCCAGGTGTGGCCTTACTAAGGATTTATAAAGTGGTGAGGATTACCTGTAACATTTTGAATCTTCAGGAATTGGAAATTTGGGCTCATCTGGAAGGGAGAACATCTGAGCTCTTTCATGTGTGATCTGCAGATATTTTGCGTTCTTCTTTCAAACTCAATTTCTTTCATTTGATTAAATAGAGTAGAGTAGAGTAGAATAAGGAATAGAATAGAAATAGGAATAGAATAGAATAGAATAGAATAGAATAGAATGAATAGAATAGAATTAGAATAGAATAGAATAGAATAGAATAGAATAGAATAGAATAGAATGTAAAGATATAAAAATATAAAAAAAATAGAATAGAATAGAATAGAATAGAATAGAATATGGAATGAATAAGAATAGAATAGAATAGAATATGGAATGAATAGAGAATAGAACAGAATAGAATGCAGAGTAGAGTAGAGTAGAATAAGGAATAGAAAATAGAATGGAAGGGATGGGATGGGATGGGATGGAATAGGGAATAGGGAATAGGGAATAGGGAACAGAACAGAACAGAACAGAACAGAATAACAGAGTTGGAAGGGACCTTGGAGGTCTTCTAGTCCAACCCCCTGCTCAGAGAGGAAGCCCTACATACCATTTCAGACAAAAAAATAAAGTCTGGAGTTTATACACAAGCTTGTACTCAAACTCTCATGGTTGAACACAGTGGGTTTTACTTCTCAGTAATTGGATTACACCATAAATTCTTAAACCAAAGAATTTTAAAACATATCTGGAATTTGTTATAGGGCTTGCTGTGTGTGCAGATATTCAGATATTCTGGGTCTGATTTTTATAACCAAAAGGATAGTTTGAACAAAAAAGGACGTCCCAAAGGTGCTTTTTTTTTTTTTTTTCCGAGAGGCAACTGGACTTTCTTGTTTTTCTTTGAAGACGTTTCGCTTCTCATCCAAGAAGCTTCTTCAGCTCTGAAGCTCTGAAGAAGCTTCTTGGATAAGAAGCGAAACGTCTTCAAGGAAAAAAACAAAGAAAGTCCAGTTGCCTCTTGAAAAAAAAAAAGCATCTTTGGGACAACCATGACCTGGATGGCTGAGAATCTCCATAAACAACAAAAAAGGAAGAAATCGATTCTGCTTTAACATGCCCTATTCATGCGACGGTGAGCTTGCGCCTTCGCGACGGTGTTTTAGGGAAACGAAGGCAGGTTGCAAATAACAGTTTTATTTTCTTACCTTAAGGTATCAACTCAATCTCTTTGCAAGGATGTGTTTGGACCGACAGTATTTGGCTATAAATCAGATTTCCACCCAGCTGTCGGTGGATTTGATCTTACGGTGCATGTCGGATGAAAGCCTACCTTACGAATTGCGAGCTTCTTTTTGTCGCTTAATGCTACACATGCACGTCGACAGAGACCCTCAAGAGACGGGGGTCCCTGTGAAGTACGCCAGGCTGTGGACGGAAATTCCTACCAAGATTACTATCCATGAGTAAGTTCCTTTCCGGAAACGACAGGCGGATCCTTCAACGATAACGGGTGGTTCTCGACTTACGAGCGATCGCTAAACGACCGTTCCAGGTTACGATGGACTCGAAAAAAAAGTTACTCGTAACCAGGCATGGGTTTCACTTACCTTCGCTACCGGTTCAGAACTGTGAACGCGCGCGGGGGGCACTTCTGCGCATGCGCAGGCAGAGGTGGGTTCCTCCCACTTCAGACTGGTTCTCCTAAAACGGTAGCGACCCGCTGGTGATGTCACGATGACGTCACCAATCCGGTTCGGTCGGTGCCGGTCCGTGGGCGCCGCCATATTTTTTTTAAATTTTTTTTTAATTTTTTAATTTTTTTTTTTAAAAAAATTTCTTCTGCGCATGCGCAGAAGCCGAGTTTCCGGCACTGCACATGCGTCACCATCTTGTTTTTGGCTTTTCTTTTTTTGAAATTTTTTTGAATTTTTTGCACTGTGCATGCGTGCGCGCGCAGCCACGCGGCGCGGGAGGAAGCGAACCGGCAGTGAGGTAAGTTAGAACCCACCCCTGAGCGCAGATTGTCTGTGATGACGTCCGGGTGGGTGGGCGGAGCCTCCCGCCACCACTACCAGTTTGCCCGAACCAGGGTGAACCGGTAGCAACCCACCACTGCTCATGACCCAACCTCAGAGTTGCAACCGCCGCACCACCTCTGAGATTGTGTGATCACGACAGTCCGAGATCGTATCCATCCAGTCCCCAAATCCTCTTTGGAAGGAGGATTTACCTTTTAGTAAATTCCAAAACAGTACAGATAGTCCATGACTTACAACAGTTCGTTTAGTGACTGTTCAAAGCTACAGCGGCACTGAAAATTATGACTGCTTTTCAGACTTACGATTGCTGCAGCATTCTTGTTGTGATCAAAATTCAGACACTTGGCAACTGGTTCATATTTATGACGGTTGCAGTGTCCTGGGGTAATATGATCCCCTTTTGCGACCTTCTGACGAGCCAATGGGGAAGCCCAATTCACTTAACAACCATGTTACTAACTTCACAACTGCAACTGATTCGTATTTATGACGGTTGCATTGTCCTGGGGTCATGTGATCCCCTCTGGAGACCATTTGACAAGCAAAGTCAATGGGGGAGCCAGATTCACTTAACAACCGCAGCGATTCATTTAACAACCGCATCAAGCAAGGTCGTAAAACGGGGCAAAACTCCCTTAACAAAGGTCTCACTTAGCAACAGAAACTTTGGCCTCAATTGTAGTCGTAAGTCAAAGGCTACCTGGAATTAGGGATGGGGTAAGTCTAATCTCAGGATTTGGTACCCATCGGGGGTATTCTAGAGAAACTTAGATTTCACCGAAATGACCAAAGACACCTCACAATTTATGGTGTGCGTCCTACTTCCCACCCTAACATGCTCTCTGTTTGCAGGTACGACTCCTTCACCAATTCATCCCGAAATGACATGAAGATGAAATTCGCTTTCACGATGGAATTTGTCGAAGATTACTTGAAAGAAGTTGTCAATCAGCCTTTCCCATTCGGAGACAAGGAGAAGAACAAGCTGACATTTGAGGTTACAATTTTGTCACACTAATCTGGGGCAGGACCAACTCCTAGCTTTTAGATTCCCATGTAAGGCTGAGAAACGTCCCAGGTGGCGCGGCTGAAATTCAGCCTAAAAAATGGACATTTCGGGGCCATGTAATATTAGTTGTGGGAGCTTCATCCCTGGAGGCTTTCAAGAAGAGGTTGGACTGCCATTTGTCAGAAATGGTGTAGGGTCTCCTGCTTGGGTGGGGGGGTTGGACTAGATGACCTACAAGGTCCCTTCCAACTCTGTTAATCTGTTAGTTTTGAGCAAAATTTGAGAAAAATGGAAGGAGGAAGTTGCTGGAGAAGAAAGAGCCATTTTCATTTCTTTGCTTAAAACCTTCATTATTTGCCCCACCTACGCAAAACTGATAAAACACAGATTTGTCTCTTTTAATGCTGAGATGGACAGCTATGATGAACATTGGATGTTTAGGGCAAAAAACAAGCCAGGAAGATTCCTGTAATGTCACAGCGGTCTTCTGGAGCCCTCTAGAAAGTGCAGGAGATAAACCATTGGAACGACTTGCCACCAGACGTTGTGGGTGCTCCAACACTGGAGGTTTTTAAGAAGAGATTGGACAGCCATTTGTCTGGAATGGTATAGGGTCTCCTGCTTGGGCAGGGGGTTGGACTAGAAGACCTCCAAGGTCCCTTCCAACTCTGTCATGCTGTTATATTTGAGGTTCTGACTCAACTTGATGGTATCTGGGTGGCTATAGTTGGGAGAAAACGTCTTAAACCCATGGTCATGTGATCAAAATTTTGGCAACTGGCTCATATTTATGGCATCTGCAGAGTCGTGAGGTCACGTGATCCCCTTTTGCGACCTTCAAAAAGTCCATGGGGAAGCCCGATTCACTTAACAACCATGTCGCTATCTTAACAACTGCAGTGATTCATTTAACTGTGGCAAGAAAAGTCATAAAATGGGGAGAAACCTCACTATCTCGCTTAGCCACAGAAATTTTGGGCTCAGTTGTGGTCGTAAGTCAAGGACTACCTATATTCTGGATAAATTCTTGAGCATAACTATGTGGGTCCATTCATCGCAAGCATAGTGTCGGGATTCTCTTTCTTGCTTTTTTTAATTTTTCTGTTCTTTGTTTTTTATTTTTTAGGTGGTGCACCTGGCTCGCAATCTCATATACTTTGGTTTTTATAGTTTCAGTGAACTTCTCAGGCTGACCAGAACGCTATTGGCTATCCTCGATATTGTACAAGTCCCCTTGTCATCCTACTTTGAAAGATTAAACAAATTTCAGGACGGAGGTAAGGGGGGGTGGAAAGAGCATCCACAGAAAACTCGTGTGTGTGTGTGTGTGTGTGTGTGTGTGTGTGTGTGTTTCCGTTTTACAATCCATTTTCATATATGTTTGGATCTGGAAAAATGCCGCGTAATGACAATGGGGGACAGCTCATGTCCAGTTGCAAGGCTAAAATGATCAGCGGCCCTCTGATAAAACCTATTGATTTCATCTTGTTTAGGGTTGTTCAAGAAATACGTGTATGAGTTATGAAGAAATACGTCTGTATAGGAGAGAAAACAATGGCAGAACTTAGCAACTTGTTTATATGAGTTTTGGTGACGGAGGAGGAGGAGGAGGAGGAGGAGGAGGAGGAGGAGGAGGAGGGAGGAGGAGGAAGAAAAGGAAAAGGACTGTGGTGTCTTTGGTACTCTCTGAACTTGGTTATTTTCTTGCAGACATTTCATGACCCAAACTAGGTAACATCATCAGTGCTAGAAGGGAGTGGGGTTTGCAGGGAGGAGGAGGAGGAGACGACTGTGGGCTCCTTGGTGCTCTCTGAGTTGGTGGTTTTCTTGCAGTCATTTCATGACCGTACTAGGTAACTTCATCAGTGCTATAAGGGGGTAGAGTTTGCAAGGAGGAAGAGGGGGACTGTGGGGGGGGGGTGTCCTTGGTGCTCTCTGAGCTTGGTTGTTTTCTTGCAGACGTTTCCTTATCCAACTAGGTAACATCATCAGTCCTAGAAGGGAGCGGGGTTTGTAGAGAAAAGGAGAATAAAAAGAGGAGGAGGAGGACTGTGGTATTTGGGGTTTGCAAGAGAGAGCAAATAAAATAATGCAAGAATAAAAGGAATGGTACAAGATGGTTATTTCTAGGAAGCTATTTTTTAAAAAATAAGATTATTTGTAGATGGTTTTTTAGCTGCCTTGGCTATGAATTTAATAATAAATAAAATGAAATAAATCACATCAGCCCAGAGGTGTGTTTCAGCAGGTTCTGACCAGTTCTGGAGAACCGGTAGCGGAAATTTTGAGAACCGGTAAATACCACCTCTGACTGGCCCATCTATTCTCTGCCTCCCGACTCCCAGCTGATTGGGAGGAAATGGGGATTTTGCAGTAACCTTCCCCTGCCACGCCCACCAAGCCACTCCCACCAAGCCACACCACGCCCACCAAGCCACGCCCACAGAACTGGTAGTAAAAAAATGAAATCCACCACTGCATCAGCCATAAATAATGGGAACGTCACTGTCCAAACTAGAGTTTCTTAAACTTTTCTAGATCACCGTGCTTCAAAGAGGATTTTTTTTTTCAAGTAATAAACATTTGTTGAAAGAAAATGAAAAGAAAGTCAGAATAATTGATTTCAGGATACTTTTTATCTGACGTTACATTTAATATATTGTTTATAAATCTGAATATGATGCATGCTTTTGCACATAAGGGATATTTCCATAGTGTTGTTTGCAAAAAAAAAGTTAGATGGGGGCTGAAGCAGTGTGATCAAAGCTTTGTCTTTTGTGTGTGTGTGTGTCACATACTGTAAGCTTTGATGGCAGATTGTGGTCTCTCTCTTTTTTTTTTTTTACTAAATCCAACGCTTTTGAAGAGCAACTTATTTTGCAATCAGCTAGAACTCAGTTGAAATTCTTGTTTTTCACTCTTTATTTTTCAGTTGCTGAATAGCACTTTTAGCACTTGGGTAATTTTTGTTCTGCAAAAATTTCCAGTTTTTTTGGGAGGGAACGAGGGCGATGGAAAAAACCCAACACCCTCTAATCACCATAATTGCAATTTCTATTTCACTGTAGTAGATTTTTCCAACACCTGCTCCAATTATATTAATTTGAAATATAATTGCCTTCATCTCGTATTTTTAAACGTCTTATCTAACACTGGGGAAGCTTATGACTTTTGCTCTTCTTGATTGATATAGATTAGAGTTTGTGGCATAACCTGTTTCAACGGTGAATGCTAAAATTACCTGGTTTCCTTTCCCTGTAAAACCTCTTCCCGGCTGCATTAATTCGGTGTCGCATAAATTGCAATGTTTAAATAGAAAAGATTGAATTCCCCCTTAATTTAATTTCTTCTTAACTGCGGAGTGCTTCTCTTTAATGTCTCTTTTGTATTATTCTTACAGGATGGATTAGTAAGACAATCATTTTCAGTTTGACACATTTCATTGAGTTGCGAAGTTGTTAAAAGCTCGGTGTTCAGTTTATTTACTGATGTCCAAAATAAGATTTCGTTTCACAGCAGGTCCTTCAAAAGAAAACTTCGACACTGTGTGAAAGTTTTAGGAATGAGTCTCACTGAGAATTGATACCCTTTGGTATCGCCATTATATTTATATTTATTCAGTCAATGACCAGCACATTTTAGAAGAGTGAATCAAATAATAATATACCAATAACTAGCTAAATAAGCCACATAGTATTTTATTATGTTAATATACTTGTTACTAGATGTTAAATCTAAAATATTAAGAGGTATAAAATGAAGACAAAAACTATACAGCCCCTAACAATTTAATAATTAAGATAATATATTTACCTCACAGGGGATATACCTTGATTATGGCCATTATTCAGTGATACAGACCTAAGTATTTATTAATTAAGATAATATATTTACCTCATAGCGGATATACCTTGATTATGGTCATTATTCAGTGATACAGACCTAACAATTTATTAATTAAGTTAATATATTTACCTCACAGGGTATATACCAGTGATGGCGAACTTTTTCAGCACCGAGTGCCCAAACCAGAACGTGCGTGCAGGTGCGTGCGCCGGAGCACCGGAAACCCGAAGATTAGCTGGCCAGCACACGCATGCTTGTTTTTTGGCCATTTTCCAGGCCATTTTCAGGCTGTTTTTCAGTCCAAAAACGGCCTGAAAACAGCCCGAAAAATGGCCTGAAAATGCCCCAAAAATGGCCTAAGAACAGCCCGAAAAATGGCCTGGTTTTTGGCTGTTTTCAGGCCTTTTTCCGGCGCTCTGGCGCCCGCGAAGACCAGCTGGCCGGCATGCATGTGCGTGCCGGAAACCAGAAAAGCAGCTGGCGACTGCGCGCATGCCCACAGAGAGGGCTCTGCGTGCCACCTCTGGCACGCGTGCCATAGGTTCGCCATCATGGGTATATACTTTGATTATGGCCATTATTCAGTGATACAGACCATATTTAAAAGAATATCAAGAAGCAAGTCAGGAGAAGTTGGGATAGTGGAGGCTTTCTTGATATTAGTGAACTACAATTTTCTGCCCTGTTTGGCCGCAAAATGGCCGTTGTTGATGGAAGCTGAGATCAAGACCCGGAAAACAAAAAATTTCCCTTTGTAACAGGGATAGAAGGCAGTATATACGTTCCTACCGTAGTTTTGATGGAGCAGTTATATACCTTTTTAAACACTTTTTACGGAAAACAAAATCTGTTCAATTTAGAGTTAGCCTATCGAAGGAAAGACCAAGCTAGAATCCAAATGTTTGACGTGCTCACTTTGCTTGGAAGGGAGTCTTATTGATATTCTAGATTTGTTCTTGGTTAGCATGTTTCAGCTAAGGTAGGAGATGACCGGGTTGAAAGCAAGGAAAGGGCCAAACATGTTTCCTTGGGCTGAGCCTGGTCACCTCCTACAAGTTAAGAGAAGAACAGCCATGTGGAATTTGTAGACACGTTGATTTCTGGATAGATTTTGGAGCACGTCCCATCCCATTCTAGAAGAATGAGAAAATATGACTCCTTTTTGTCCTCCATGGGGGCATGAAGAGGTTTTATTCTGCTGGTAAGTCGAGCAGAAACATTAGATCATTTTGCTCTTCGTAGATGGGAGCAGGTGCATAGATTTGTTAAATTTAAGTATAATCCCCTGTTGATTGCACCTGGAACATATAGTGGCACCTTAGACAACCTGAGCTGATCACAAAATGCTGAGTAGACTTGGACCTACCCAGTTATGAAATAGATTAGGAAGTGAAAGGCCACCACAGAAGAATGGAAATCATTACAATATTGTTATCCAAGGAAACGTATCAGCTCTTCCAAGTAAACACGATTAGATGATCTAATTCTACGTTATTGTAGGGCTACATTAACAGAATCTTGCAAGTCTGAAGGTAAAAAACCAGGGGTCCTCAAACTTTTTAAACAGGGGGCCAATTCACAGTCCCTCAGACTGTTTGGGGGGCGGACTATAGTTTGATCTGCCTAATGACCGGCTGGGTGGGCGTGGCTAGGTGGTCATGTGACTGGGTGGGTGTGGCCAACTCAATGTCACTCACGTCGAGAGGCGCCTCGCTGGCCTCTCCTCTCCTCGCCCCTCCCCTCCCAGCCACTCCTCGCCTCCCCGCCTGGGCTCCTTAGGGCCCCAACAGGAAGCAGTTGTTGGAGGTAAGCAGCCACCACGAAAAAGAGTTGGCAAAACAGCTCAGTTCCAATTGGATCTGACCGAGAAGGAGGCTCAGCAGAAGCACCTCACTGAGGACTACGAGCATAGGCTTTCCAAGCAGAGGGAAGACCTGCAGGAGTGCAAGGGAAACGGATACGGCCTGCCGAAGCAATTAATCCGGCCCACGGATAGTTTGAGGGCCCTGGTATAAACCATTTTTAACTGCTTGATCCATTAGGGAGGGTCCTTCCTTAGTTTTTTTCCTCTGACTGTTGAGCGACTGAGGGCTCCTGCTTCTCTTCTCCGATTGTTTCCTAGGCACCATCTCTTCTCCTCTTTCCTCAAGGTCATTCACACATTCATTACGAAAACTGAATGGATGTTGATTCCTTGATCTCACCAGAGTCTGAGTTCAATTCAGGGGAGCTTAACTTTCTCACGGATCTTCTTTAAGTCAACCTCGCGACTCTCAGCCTCTCTGTTGCCCGTCAAGAGTTGCCCTTGTTATCTTTCTTATTTCCAGGAAACAATGTGATGAGAACCATTCATGGTGTGGGAGAGATGATGACTCAAATGGTCCTCAGCAGAGGGTCTATCTTTCCTGCTTCTTCACCTGATATTCCCCCAATTGTCCACCGAAGCAAACAAGCCAACCTTTTGGAGAGTGAGGATATCACTGTGATGGATACCAAGTTAAAAATTATCGAGATTTTACAGGTAACAATTCCCCTTTATTATTTACATTCTGAGAAAAGGACTAAATATAGTTTACTTCACCTTTCGGTCGGAGGCATTCTTGCCCTCAGTGGAAAAAAGGAAAAAGTTTTGTATTCTCCTTTTTCCTTCTCCTCCCTTGTGAGTTAGACAGATTTTCTGGAGCTAGTATGGGGCAGATGATGAAACACAAGGCATAGAATAGAATGGAATGGAGCAGAACGAAACAGAATAGAATTCTTTATTGACCAAGTGTGATTGGACACACAAGGAATTTGTCTCCAGTGCATAAGCTTGTATGTATATGTATCATTTGTGTCTGTACCCTTGTCATCATCATTTAACAACCCCATAATCCCTTGCAAGGTGGAGTCTGGGCAACTGAATGGAGCTAGCAGTGTTTTAATGGCCGGATGCCCTTCCTGTCACCAATGCGGAACTTTGTTCAGCAGATATATTCTCATTGTGCCCAGAGAGAGAAATATCTGCCTCTACCTAGGATCGAATTCACAGCCTCCTGATTGTGAGGCGAGAGCTCCACCTCTAGGCCACCGCACCACTCTGTGTCTGTACCCTTGTGCCCCTCAATAAATACTTTTAATTTTGCCTGAAGTACTTGGTGCTTCATACTGTGGGTGTGTGCAAAAAAGCCACTTTGCAAAAGTTAAATGTTTTCTGTTCCAATTCAGAGAATAGAATAGAATAGAATAGAATAGAATAGAATAGAATAGAATAGAATAGAATAGAATAGAATAGAGTAGGGTAGGGTAGGGTAGGGTAGGGTAGGGTAGGGTAGGGTAGGGTAGGGTAGGGTAGGGTAGGGTAGGGTAGAATAGAATAGAATAGAATAGAATAGAATAGAATAGAATAGAATAGAATAGAATAGAATAGAATAGAATAGAATAGAATAGAATAGAAAATAGAATAGATAAGTTGGAGGGGTAGGATAGGTAGGGTAGGGTAGGGTAGGTTAGGGCAGGGTAGGGTAGGGTAGGGTAGGGTAGAATAGAATAGAATAGAATAGAATAGAATAGAATAGGGGAGGGTAGGGTAGGGTAGGGTAGGGTAGGGTAGGGTAGGGTAGGGTAGGGTAGGGTAGGGTAGGGTAGGGTAGAATAGAATAGAATAGAATAGAATAGAATAGAATAGAATAGAATAGAATAGAATAGAATAGAATAGAATAGAATAGAATAGAATAGAATAGAATAGAATAGAATAGAAAATATGGAATGGAATGGAATGG
>QLTV01001481.1:191266-196266 GCA_003457575.1 Thermophis baileyi
AGATATAGATATAGATATAGATATAGATATAGATATAGATATAGATATAGATATAGATATAGATATAGATATAGATATAGATATAGATATAGATATAGATATAGATATAGATATAGATATAGATATAGATATAGATATAGATATATATATCAACTTCCCAATGGTCACTATTCAAAAATGTTCAACTTGACTCACTTCTAATTTGAAGTTTTCTAGCTATATTGGACTCAATTCTGACATTCTGTTTCTGGACTGGGCTTTATGGAGAGTTAATGTCCAGAGAAGGTGTATGAAGAAGGTACAATATTGTAGGTCTTTTCCAGCACTGACATCTTTCTCGGGGTCTTCATCCACCCAACCTTTCTACACCCAAATTCCAGGTTTGATCAGTGTGGTTATTTCCCCAGATGAGGTGATCTACCCATGCCCAGAGCCATGATTCTACTACTTGAAGGAAGAGATCCATCTTCCCCCTTGAGAACTGAATGGAAAAATGTGGCTCCAGATTCCTCCCGAACCAATTATGAGGTCCAACACTAGACTAATCAAGAAAAGGGGTTTTATTTGAAATAAAAGCAACCAACTGCCGGTTGCCTGGAAGAATAATTCAGCAACCGCTAACTGTACGAGGTTGGATAGGTTTGTATTCCACTTGGTAATCCGTAATCGGTTGGAGAAAACCAAGAAGACGGAGAGAAGATTGAAGAAGGTCACTCAAAGTCAAGCATGCAGCATTGGGCAGAAGTGAAATCATTCCCAACACAATTGTCTCAACAACCTCACTAGGTCCCATTCCCCCAGGGTTTTCTAGGCCTGAGGATCACATTAGCTGGCCTGGACTCATTAAATCTCCTTTCTTCAGATTCCAGCTTCCTGGGAAAGGGAGCGACCAATCCAATTCTCCGAGAATCAAGAAATTGCATACTTGCCCCTCCTGGAATCCCACCCATCACCTCCCTGGAGAGAGGACAATTCTGTGCCTCCAAGTTCCTTTGATCAGCCAGCAACCACCAAGCATTAAAAGAGTAAATGAGCACCATGATGGAGAAGGCTGTTCTGTACTCATTTCAGAAGTAGATTGTGTGTCTCTTTCTTTCTTTCTTTCTTTCTTTCTTTCTTTCTTTCTTTCTTTCTTTCTTTCTTTCTTTCTTTCTTTCTTTCTTTCTTTCTTTCTCTTTCTTCTCTCCAAGTTAATTTGCCTGTATATCCTGTCCATTTGTCCACAATCCCACAGCACTGGCATGTAGCTAAGAAGTAACAGCCTGGGAAGATGGTGTACCCTTCTTAGGGGGAGGGAAGAAAGAGAGAGAGACAGAGGGAGGGAGGGAGGGAGGGGAGAGAGAGAAAGAAAAAGAAAAAGAAAAAGAAAGAAGAAAGAAGAAAGAAAGAAAGAAAGAAAGAAAGAAAAGAAAGAAGAATTCTACTGTGTCTGAAAGCAATTAATTTCCATATTGTTCTATTCACAGTATAATTAATTTCTCAACTGGAGTGACTGTTACCTGCAGCAATCATCCAACCTTGGATTTAAAAGGAAAAAAAAAAAAACAAATAAAAAACGAAAAAAAAAAAAAAAAGAAAAAAAGAAAGAAAGAAAGAAAGAAAGAAAGAAAGAAAGAAAGAAAAAGAAAGAGAAAGGGTCAGAAAGAAAGAAAAAGAAAGGAGGGAGGGATGGGAAGGGGCAGGGAAGGGGAGGGAGGGGGGAAAGGAAAGAAGGATGGGAGGAAGGGAGGGAGGGGAGAGAGAGAAAGAAAGAAAGGAAGGAAGGAAGGAGGGAGGGAGGGAGGAAGAAAGATTGAGAGAGAAAGAGAAAGAAAGAAAGAAAGAAAGAAAGAAAGAAAGAAAAAGAGAAAGAAAGAAAAGAAAGAAAGAAAGAAAGAAAGAAAGAAAGAAAGAAAGAAAGAAAGAAAGAAAGAAAGAAAGAAAGAAAGAAAGAAAGAAAGGGGAGGGGAGGGGAGGGGAGGGGAGGGAGGAAAAAAGGAAGGAAGGAAGGAGAAGGAAGGAAGGAAGGAAGGAAGGAAGGAAGGAAGGAAGGAAGGAAGGAAGGAAGGAAGGAGCAAAGGAGGGAGGGTATTTGGCCAATTGCATATTGCATACTTATATACTAACTATACGTAACTAACTATACGACGTATGGTATACTATATACGAATGAACATCAGAACAGATCCAAAAGCCAGAAGCACCGACGGAGGTTTTGTATAAAGGCATGTATACGGTTGAGCAGCCTTCAGCGGTCGTTCCTCGCTGACCCCCTTCCACTCCCCCCTCTCTCCTCTTCCAACCCTCTTACTAGTATTTAAAAACACATTCCCAACAGGAGCCTGCAGCCAGGGCTGGGAAGGGCTGTGGGAGGGGAAGGGGAGGGGAAGCCGACCGCTCGGTTGCAAATATAGAACATAAAGCATGAAGCCCTTCTGAGCCAACGGGGAGGCATCCTATCCAGGCGCTCCAGTGAAGCATCAGCCGGGTTCCTATGTCGGAGGGAAGGAAGGCTGGCGTTGGGCGGCCACTCAGCTATGCGGGCAGAACTCCAAAGAGCTTCCCACGTGGAGTGGCCGGCTGCCAACGGGGATCATGTGAAGGCAGAGTCCAAAGGGCTGGCGGTCCCTGGCAAAGGCCCCCTAGGGTGGGGCTGCTGGCTCCTTCAGGACCTCCCAAAGGAAGGTCCCACAAAACAGAAGCTTCATTTTGGTTTGTTATGGCTTAGACTTCCTGGGAAGATCTGGGGCTTTTGATCCAATCAATCCAAATAGAACTGGAAGGGACCATTTGCACCACTCAGGTGACACAGACAAACCTCCAAGCGGGCTCAACGACCCTCTAAAAAGGATGCAAATGACCAGCTGTCTGCAAGGAATATCAATCCTGTCAGAGCTGAAGAAGCTTCTTGGATGACGAGCGAAACGTCTTCAAAAGAAAAAAAACCAGAAAGTCCAGTTGCCTCTTGAAAAAAAAAAAGCACCTTTGGGACAACTGGGACCTTGGAGGTCTTCTAATTTAGAGAGCCCTTGAGGCCACTTGGAGGTCTATCTGTGTCCTCAGGGTCACCTGAATGGTGCCAATGGGAGTGTGGAGCCTTCTTGGAACTGCTGAATGGAGCTGTGTTGTAGGCTCAAGATAGGGGGTCTGATCCCTTCTGCTGAGTGAGGTTGAGAGGATGAGGGATATGACATCATCTATCTCCAGTCTACAGCACAGCTCCTTTCAACAGTTCCAAGAAGGCTCCAAGAGTCCAGATGATTATTGTCCTCAGAATGGGAAGCCTCTAAAACAGTGGTTCTCAACCTTCCTAATGACGCGACCCCTCCGCGACCCCCGCCCCACCGCCGCGACCCCCGCCCCAGCCCCTCCCCGGGCACGATGAGGTGACAAAGGGAGCGTGACACCAGGGGTGAAATGCTCCCGGTTCAGCCAGCATGCGCAGAGGGTAAAAGAACCGAAATGGCGGTGTCCAGGCGGGTGGGCGAAGGCTCCCGCTTCCGGCGTCTGGGCGGGTGGGCGAAGTCTCCTGCTTCCGTCGCTACCGTCTGTCCGGCGACCCGCAGGCATGGCTGAACCAGGAGCATTTCACCCCTGCAGTGACGGTGGTACCAAGATGGCGGGCTAACGTGCGCGGCGACCCCTGTGAAATGGTCGTTCGACCCCCAAAGGGGTCGCGACCCACAGGTTGAGAACCGCTGCTCTAAAAGATGGTTCTTGGTGAACATCAGCCAGAGGAGATTACTGTTGTCCTCACGTCCTCTTGTCAACCTCTTCAAGGAATCTGGTTGACCCCTTTGGAGATGAAGATGTTGGACTTGAAAAGATGACCCCATTCCAAAGAGGGTTCCTTGCATGTCCTCATCTTAGGTCAGTGTGATTATTCATCATAAATAAGGATTATATGACTAGTGATAGCAGAATATAATCTTTTCCTGGTTGGAGGCTTCGGGAACAGATGGTGTGGCTATATACAATGTTTGTCAAACATATCAGGATGGCCTGTCTATGATTGGAAAGACTGACACGTAAACCCTTCGGAAATAATTCAGAAGAAACCCTTCAGAACTCAAAGGAACACTCTCCGACGTGTTTCAGACTTCCGTCTGAAAAATGGATGCAGCTGGCTTTGAAAAGGCCACTTTTAACGCAACTCTTTAAAGTAGCGTCTCCTTTTATTTTTCCAGAAGCCTGAAGAAAACCGGGCTGCTTTAATGGACAGGAAAGAGCTTGCCTATCTCCTGGGACATCCCAAGCGTAGCTCATTGTGAAATTGGCTCTCAGCAACACACCTGTGTTATTCAAAACAACCCATGCGAGAAAACCAAGCGATCAAACGGTTAAGAGAACGGGGGTTGTTTGCTTTGTGGTTCTACGAATCTAAAATCATATTATGGTTCTGTACCAGTGGTGGGTTGCTGCCGGTTCGGACCGGTTCTTTAGAACCGGTAGCGGAAATTTACCGCCACTCGCCGAACCGGCAGCGATGACCGGTGGTCCACGCTCCCGAACCGGTCCTCCAGTCGCCGCGGTTTGCAAAAAAAACCCTCTGCGCATGCGCAAAGGCTTCTGCGCATGCGCAGAGGGTCATTTCCGGGTCTTTTGCACGACATGACGTGGGCGCACGCGCGCAAAACGCGCACTTCCGTCACGATGAGAACCAGTAGGGAAGGTAAGTAGAACCCACCCCTGTTCTGTACACCCTTGTGTAGTCACACAACATGTATTAGAGGGGAAAGGATTTACAGAAACACGAGGCCTTGGTTACAGGTAGTCCTTGACTTATAACAGTTTGTCAAGTGAGTGTTTGAAGTCACGACGGCACTGAAAAAAAGTGACTTTAGGACCGTTTTTCACACTTGTGACCGTTGTAGCATCTCCATGGTTACATGATTTACATTCGGATGCTTGACAACTGGTTCATCTTTAGGACAGTCGTAGTGTCCCGGGTGTGTGTGTGTCATGTGATCCCCTTTTGCGACCTTCTGACAAGCAAAGTCAACGGGGAAGCCAGATTCACT
>QLTV01001481.1:201266-203376 GCA_003457575.1 Thermophis baileyi
AGAGGTGTTTTCAGTTATAACCTGATAGTGAAAATTACCATTAAAACTTCTGCATGTAACGCTACGGAGATGAATATTACATAGAGATTAATATACTGTATATTAAGAAGGATCGCCGCGCTAATTCCTATTAGATATTTCAGACAAATTGCTAAATTAATGAGAAAAAAAAAATATGGCATTTTAAAGCCCCTAGAATATCTCTGGCTAAATTACAGCAACTTTATGGAAAGAATGGGTTTAACCTGCTGGGTTTATCAATGATATCATTGGACTTTAATTTTATCATTTATATTCCTTTGGGGTGAGGCTTATTATGGTTATTTTCCTCTTTGGACTCGTTTGGAGTGGAAGTCTGTAATTCTTTCCAAATCTTGGCAGGTTTTTGGGGTCAGGTATACTAAATGAGGATTCTTTATTTCCTGCTGTTCAAGATGCCAGATACTTACCGGTAGTTATGACGAAGTACAGAAAGTCCTTGACTTACAACCGTTCATTGACTGAAAAAAGTGACTTATGACCGTTTCTCACACTTACGACTATATGAGTACAACTGTACTCATGACGGTTGCAGTGTCCCTGGGGGTCACACAATCCCCTTTTGCGACCTTCTGACCAGCAAAGTCAACGGGGGAAGCCGGATTCACTTAAAAACCGTGTGACTTAACCTAACAACGGCCGTGATTCACTGAACAACTCTGGCAAGAAAGGTCGTAAAATGAGGCAAAACTCCACTTAAGGAATGTCTCGCTCAGCAGCAGAAATTTGGGGAGGGTCAATTGTAGTCGTAAGTCGAGAACTACCTGTTTGTTGTTCCTGAATCAGGTGAGAAATTAATGCCGTGATATAATTCAAACTTGAAAAATAACAGAAAAGATTATCTCTTGGAACGCCTGGATTAAACAAGGGACTAATTAGAACACAGAATAACAAGAGTTGGAAGGGACCTTGGAGGTCTTCTAGTCCAACCCCCTGCTTCAGGCAGGAAACCCTACACCACTTCAGACAAGTGGTTGTCCAACCTCTTCTTAGAAACCTCCAGTGTTGGAGCATTCACAACTTCTGGAGGCAAGCTGTTCCACTGAATAATTGTTCTAACTGTCAGGAAATTTCTCCTTAGTTCTAGGTTGCTTCTCTCCTTAATACTTTAAAGTAGCTGGCTTTTAATGGTTGTTTTAAAAACTCTGAGAGATTTTTGTCTCAACTTTGACTTGTCTTCAGTACAGGCTTGGCTGAATTTTTGCAGTTTTAAAGATACCTGCAATTCTAGGTTTTGAAAAGACAATTGTCCTGGAACAGAAACCAACAATTCAATTTTGTAAGGTATGAAAAGGAGCAATTAAATTTGTTTCACTTCTATATTTGACCTAGGGAAAGAAAGAAAAAAATCGAAATATACCATTTTGGAGAATGAATGGCTCCTGATGTTAAAACATGTGAAATATAATTCCTATGACTTATAGTATCCCACTGATTTGGCATTCTTGGCTTTATACTGTAGATCCTGGAATAAAGAGGATAATACTACGTCTCTAGAAAAAAAGTTCCTCTCTGAATTTTAAGGAAAAGATCCATCATATGAGTTTGTTATCTATTTTAGAAAAATGTATGCATCTGTTGCTGCATTGTTTAATTTTATGATGGGCTTAACAACTGAATTCATTCTATATTACTATTAATATTTATTTACATTGATCATATTGGTCTCAATTAGAACTACTGTAGTTAAGTTTAGTTCGTTTTAATTCCTGTGTCTTTTTCCTGGATCTTTTCTTTAGTGTCAAATCAACATTAGCACATTTGCTGTTCCCGTTCCACTCCTCTGGCATTGTGTCTTAACAACCGCTACAAGGATAAAGTCGCTCCTTAGCAACAACCGACAAAATTTCTGGATGATGTGTTTATAGTTTGTCATGACTAGCCAACTTCCCTGGCCTAAGCAGTGGAAAAAGTTGCACAAAACCTTTTATGGCAGACGAAATGGACTGTAAATTTCACATGGTGGTCAAAGAGGAAAGCTAACGGCACTTGAAAGATAGATAGATGAGAGAGAGAGAGAGAGAGAGAGAGAGAGAGAGAGAGAGAGAGAGACAGAGAGAGAGAGAGAGAG
>QLTV01001482.1:0-12976 GCA_003457575.1 Thermophis baileyi
AGCAAAACTGGATGCAGTATTCCATGTGTCGTCTTACTAAGACTTTATAAAGTAGTACTAATACTTCACGTAATTTTGATTCTATGCCTCTGTTTATACAACCAAGGATTGCATTAGATTTTTTGGCTGCTGCCACACACAGGTGACTCATGCTTAAGTGATCATCCATTCGGACTCCAAGGTCCCTCGTGACAGTTACTGTTTTTGAGCCAGGTTTCATGTAATCTGCTTTTCCTGCCCAGGTATAAAATCTTACTTTTCTCCACATTAAAATTCATTTTGTTGGATTCCACCCTATTTCATTTGGATCAGAAAGGCACAATATGCATACACATAAAAATCTATAGAGACATGGTGGATCAGTGGTTAGAATGCAGTACTACAGTCTAATTGCGTACAGCTAGGATTCAATCCTGACCGGCTCACCGTTGATTCAGCCTTTCATCCTTCTGAGGTCACTAAAATGAGGAGCCAGATTGCTGGGGACAATATGCTGAATTTGTAAACTGCTCAGAGAGTGCTGTAAAGCATTGCGGAGTGGTATATAAGTCTAAGTAAAATTGCTATTGCTATATAGTTTCACACAAGCATGGATCCTTTTATGAGAAGTAAGATTACCATTCTGAGCAAAACTTTTTCAACATTCCATGCATTTATATGTCTTCTCCCGTGTGGATCATCTTATGGGAAATAAGATTACGTTTTTGAGCAAAGGTCTTTTCACACTGCATGCATTTATATGGCTTCCCCCCTGTGTGAATCCTTTCATGGGAAGTAAGTTGCCTGCTTGTTCTAAAACATTTCCCACATTCCAAACATTTATAAGGCTTCTCTTTTGTGTCAATCGCTTTTTGAGATGTAAGGAAGTTATATGGTTTCTCTTGTTGGGCAAGAAAGTCTTGCATCGGAGCATCAGTGGAAGATTAGCTTTCCTGATTCCAATTATTTGACTGGTTTCTCTCAAAGACTTGGGGGTCACAGAAACCCCCCAATCCAAAGGGAAGCCACAGAAAACCCTCAACTAAACCAGGAAGAGGCGGAGAGGATACGCAGGGATCCCTCCTAGCCCAGCCGGATCCTCTCCCCCCCCCCGCCTCCTCCCCTTTTTATGGGGAATCCTCCGCTCGGCTGTCTCGGGAAAGGCGCCGCTTCGCTTCACGGGAGAAAAGGGGGATTTCTTTCCTTGAAACACGCATCTCTCTGGCTCAGAATGTCTGGACGAACCGGACTCTCCAGGTTTCCCCGTCTCTCAACCCCAAATGCGAAGGAATCTCTCCCTTTCTTTTTTTAATAAGTTTTTTATTTTAAAAAACAAAACATACATCTTTTATGGACAAAGTGTTGTCCGGGTCCCCTCTCTTACATCATTTCTTATACATAGTCAATAATACATCTTATTTCCAATTTCAGCCATATTATTTTTCCCCCCAATAATTCTTTATCCTGCATATATTTTCATTTGAGTTCCAAGAACACAAAAAACAGTTTTCAGGTTATACATTTATACCCTTACACAATGCATGCCACGCCTCAGAAGCCCTCCCAACTCCCCTTGGTTCTTCTAAGTTATTTACTCTCTAAAGGGTCACCTTGACATTTACTGTCTAACATCAACTATCTTTTCATGTTTACTTTTAATTTTCACCTTGGGTAGATGTTCCTTTTTACTGATAGTGGTCTTGCCTAAGAGGTAGGTTCCTGTCTCCAAGGGAGCATTAATACATTGTCTCCACTGATTACAATTTATGGTCAATTTGCAATGGTAGGAAACAACAGACAAAGAGTCTCACACCTTAGTATTACATTTTATACATTTTTATAAAAGAGTAACTTTTCATTTGCTTCTTTCACATACATAAAAAAACCATTTTTCCAATAATTAACAATTAAGAATTTATAATAGTACTAGTACACCTCTATTAGATCATACTATATCTACCCATACAGCATCTATTTTCCTCCCTCCCTTCTTAATCTTCCCTTTTAACCATTATCTCTTGATCTCTCTAACATTCCATATTGCATTAATTTTCTGGTTGTCTTTTTATCCCTTTCTCTTAATTTCTCCCCCCCCCTTTTATATGTATTGTATCTTTTCTTCTGAATCCTTCCTCTCACCTTTCGATAGATTGTTTGTATAACCCTCACCAGAATTTTACTATTCTTCTTATTATTATTATTCTCTGCCTGCTTGCGCCTTGAGCTCGGGGGACCACCGGCGGGGCACGCCTTGGACGCGGTGCCCTTCACCTTCCCCCGCCGCCCTTGCGCCTCCTCCGGGCCCCAGCCAGCATGGAAAGCGCCGCGCTCGGAGCAGAGTTCAACATTCTCCTGGCCACGGACTCCTACAAGGTGACACATTGCAAACAGTATCCACCCAACACAAGCAAAATTTATTCCTACTTTGAATGTCGTGAAAAGAAGACCGAGAACTCCAAATTGAGGAAGGTCAAATATGAGGAAATGGTTTTTTATGGATTGCAGTACACACTTTAATAAATACTTACAAGGCAAAGTGATAACCAAAGAGAAAATACAGATAGCCAAAGAAGTATACAAGGAACATTTTCAAGACAATGTCTTCAATGAAACAGGATGAAACTATATTCTTGAGAAGTATGATGGCCGTCTTCCTATTGAAATAAAGGCTGTTCCCGAGGGATCTGTCATTCCCAGAGGAAATGTACTTTTCACAGTTGAAAACACGGATCTAAACTGTTACTGGCTCACAAACTGGATTGAGACCATTCTTGTTCAGTCATGGTATCCCATCACAGTAGCTACAAATTCTAGGGAACAGAAGAAGATACTGGCAAAATACTTGTTGGAAACCTCAGGCAGTTTAGAAGGACTGGAATACAAACTTCATAACTTCGGTTACAGAGGCGTGTCTTCACAAGAGACTGCAGGAATCGGAGCTTCGGCACATTTGGTGAACCTCAAAGGCACGGATACCGTAGCAGGAATTGTTTTAATTAAGAAATATTACGGCACAAAAGACCCTGTCCCAAGTTATTCCATTTCAGCTGCTGAACACAGTACTATAACTGCTTGGGGAAAAGACCAAGAAAAAGACGCTTTCAGACATATTGTGACCCATTTCTCTTCAGTGCCTGTATCTGTGGTCAGTGACAGTTACGACATTTACAATGCTTGCGAAAAAATCTGGGGTGAGGATTTAAGGCATTTGATTGAGTCGAGAAGTGCAGAAGCTCCTCTGATTATCCAGCCAGATTTCGGGAATCCTCTCGACACCGTGCTGAAGGCTTTGGAAATTTTAGGAAAGAAGTTCCCCATCACAGAAAATTCAAAAGGTTATAAAGTGTTGCCACCTTACCTCAGAATTATTCAAGGAGACGGTGTGGATATCAACACATTGCAAGAGGTGTGACTTTTCTGATTAATTTTGTAGTCGTGGCTGCTCTATCACTGGAGGCTTTTTAAGAAGAGACTGGGCCAGAATGATATAGCATCTCCTGCATTGAGCAGGGGGTTGGACTAGAAGACCTCCAAGGTCCCTTCCAACTCTATTATTCTGTTCTGTTCTGTTATTGTTTCCCTCTTCACCTTTTATCTGTTTCTTTTTTGGGAAGCGTTTCCCCTTTTTCCTCTCTACTCTTTCTGTAACACTGTAAATCTCAGTGAAATTGTCTAACTGGTTTTCATTTCTATCTTCTTTTTGCTCATTATTCACTTCTTGATTCTCATTTATATTCTCTTTTAGCATTTCCTCCTCTATTTCCTGTTGTGTGTGCTTCATTGGTTTTTCTGGCTCTATAATATCTTTTAATATTACATGTGCATTTTTTAACATCCCAAGCAGTTCTTCATACATCCAACACTCCATTTTCAATTTACCAATTTTCCTTTATGTTCAATTTTAATTTCCAGTCCAAATTTTAGTCCAAACCAATTCAAAAGTCTTATATCTTCCACAGCCACAGAAAAACAAATCCAACAATAAGACTGAACCAGGCACTCCTTAAAATTCTCACAATAGTCAACTTATCTTGCTTCTAGTCAAGGTCAGCCTTTGTCTGTGTTTTGTTTCTTGTCACTTCCACTGCATGTTGTACTCAATTTCCTCCAGTAGATGGCTCTCTCAGATCTCCGGACTATTTATTCGTTTTCTTTTCAAGAATACCAAAAAGCTTTAAATCCATTCAAATGGGGGGGGGGGAGAGATCTTTTTCTTCTTCAAATCTTTCTCTTTTAATCTTTTAAGAACTTTTTAAATTCCGTTTCTAATCAACAAAAAATATTTCTTGGCCTTTCACTGTTTCACTCCCACTTTTCTTTTCTTTCCTGTCTTCCAAATCTCATGTAGTCGCTAATTTAATCTTTAAAAATTGTTTAGAATCCAAATTTTAAATTTTCTTTTACTCACAAACTGGCCAATCTCTCTCTGGTTCCAACATCCAAACACCGCTCCTGCTCAAAATCTTAGTCCGGTTGCCCCAGCTCCAGAGTAGTCATTGAAAGATGGCCGCTACCCCCACCGCCGGTTTGAAGAGCTTGTTTCTGACCTGCCGAGGAGCTTGCCTTGCTCCCCGCGATCTCCGAAACGCCTCTTCTTATTCACAGTCCCTTCAGGACGGCTCCGGTCCGAAGAACCCCTGACAGCAGTTTGTCTGGCTGGGTTTTCGCGAAGCTCTTCAGAGCTCTGCTATTTTCCCAGCCAGTCTCACCATGACGCTTCCGGTTCCTCCCGGAATCTCCCCCTTTCTATGGGTCAGGATCCCCCTTTTTCTTGCAAAGCAGCCCCGAGTGAAGATCCTGGAATCAAGTTTGGCCGTTTCTCCTACGCTTTCTGCTCCTTTCCTCGGAGAACTTCGACATCTATGCCATAATTTCAAGGTTCTCTCTTTCAGCAGAGAAAAATATAAAGTAACATTTCGGAAGAAATTTTGCCAGTATAAAAGTGCAGATATATTGTGAAATCGTGATGAGCTTTTCCCCCTAGGAATTTGGATATTTTGGCTGTGGAACAGGAAGCGCCCCTAAAACAAAAGGCTCATTTTTATTATTTTTATTAAGATTATTATGGTATAAAATAGAAAATAAAGGTAGTAGGGAAATGGGAAAGGGAAGTGTAGGATAAAGGGAAAAAGGCAAAGGAAAAAACTATTTTCAAGGAAGCAGAATACAAAGTGACATTTCAGCCCCAATTTTTCCTTCAACTGAACATTCTTAGTAAATTGGGTACATTTCTATAACAAACAATCCTAATCAGCAAATCCTATAGACAAGGTTTCAATTTCTTTTGCCTCAAGCAAAAAGTCCAGAAGTGGTTTCCAGGTAGAAACACAGCTGGATCTATTCTTTTCTCTGGTCAAAACAGTTTATCTCGCCCTTTCTGCCAATTCCCTCATTTCTTCCATCCATCCTTCTTCCATCATGGGGATGGAGGTAGCTTTCCAGTTTTGCATATAAAGAATTCTGGCTGCAGTCAACGTGTGCAATAATAAAGTTCCAATTCTTATTTCAAGTTCCTTGTCCTAAAAGGTAAATCTCTGGTTTTCAATAGACACAGAGAGATAAATCATATTTACACACCATTAAAAAAGATAATAAAAACCCAGGAAGCGAACAAAAAAGACTCCCCTCCCCTCCAAAGGCCAATAGATAAGCAGGGATCAGCACCAGACAAACAAGCAGGCAGAAAACAATAGTCCAATCAAGGAACCATCCAGGAGGGAACCACACAATCTCTGGCAGGGCATATAAACAGGAAGCAAACCCTGCCCTCCTTTGCACTGAGCAGGTTACCTAACTGGGTAATGCAACGTCTCCAAGCTAAGAAACAAACTCAAGAGAGCACCAAGGACTCCACAGTTCAACCCAAGCTGCATATATTATCTTCTGTTGGAATACATTCTCTTTTGAGAATGCCTGACCCAGGACTACAGATCCCATCTTCATCAGCTGACCCCTCACTACCACCCCCTTCTGGGACAAGAAGATTCTTTGTGGTTCAAAACAACAACCTGCATCAAGCGGCTTCTCCTTCCTCCTCTCTGAACCCCCAGAAAATCTCAGTTGGAGGGGGGCAAACATCCCACCTTCTGCTGAGTTGGAGGAGAACAGAAATGAAGATGAAGCTGCTGTGGGTTCAAAGCAGGGAGAAGAGATGGAGAATCCAGGGGGATCCCTGTAGGGGGGAAACAGTTGAGACTCTGCCAGGAAGAGAGCAGTTGATCCCTGAGATCTCCTCTCAGGAATGGGGGATCTCAGCATGCAGAGCATCTGGGATCTTTCTGGATCTGATAGCCTTCAGTCTTAGCCAGTCTTAATCCAGGTGGATTTTGGGCGAAGTGGCTGTCAGGTGGATGGTTGCAGCCATAGCCCTGAATGGGGGTCTCTGCTGAGTAGGAGAGACTGGGGGGGGACGGGACTGGAGGGTAAAGCAGTCCCAGAGTCCCTGGGGGCAGTCTAGATGGTCTCCATATCTCCCCTCTCCCCCCCCCCAATGAAAAGGAGACCCTGAAAGGAAGCTGGGGGGAGGGTCTCAGCAGGAGAAGGTCCAGGCTGCCCTTCTCCTCCTCCTTCCAACCAGCCACCTTCAACCTCCATTTTCAGAGGTTGTGAAAAAGCCAGAAATTCATCAGCTACTGAAAAAACCACATCCTTTTGCATCTGAGAGCAGGGCTGTGGAGAAAAGAGACGGAGAAGAAAATTAGAATATAAGGCGAAACCTTCACGTTAAATAAGGTATTTTTGGAGGGTCTTCAGGAAAAACACCGGATGGCCTCCCCCTCTTCCTCCCTTTCAGCCCCCCCCTTCCCCGCAAGCCCACCCTGCAGGGGGTGGTTGATAGGCAGGGAAAGATAGAGGGAGAATCCACCCATTTCAGGGAGGGTCAGGGATTCCTCCCCATTTCATTATCCAGGGGCTTCTGGAATTCTCCCCAAATGACTTAATTAGAGGGTTAATGAAGAGGGGAGGGCCCCCTCCCTCTCTCCTTGCAGATCTTCCACATGAACAAAGGAGATGGGGCTAGGATGGGGGTGGCAGCAAAGGGGGGGAGCCTGGGGGTCACTTGGCTAGGAATTGTGTGAAATGTCACAAGGAGAAGGGGGGTCAGGAAGAACAGCCCACAACCTTGGGGTGCTCCCTCCCAGAGGGAGAAATGGAAAGGAATGGCCCCAACCTTCCCTTTTGTAATTTCACAAGACTTGGAAAAACCCTGGGTAAGATTTTAGTGTTTGTGTGTGTTTGTTTTTGTGTGTGTTTTTGTTTTTGATTGCAATGCAAAATTTCACGTCTCTGTAAGGAAAAGCTGTCCAAAAATTTAAAAAATTTGCTGTGTCCACAGCAAGGAGGTTTTGTTCAGGCACATTTTTTTAAAAAAAGAGGAACAATTAAGGAATTTTAAAAACCACCTATAACTTGAAGGAGGAGTTCGGATGAGGGAGGAAGAGGAGAAACTCACCTGCAGGTGGTTGGATGGGAGTGCTGGAAGGAGAAAAAGACCCAATCAGGACCCTTCGTGGGCTGGAGGACTCAGGGGTCCCCCTCCCCATCGATAGCCCATAATAGGTTGCACAATCTTCCCTTAATAACCCCTCCAAGAACAGAAGTCCCCAAAAATATATCTCAAGGGGACCCTCTTGGCCACCTGCTAAGCTTGATAAGAGGCCTCCCCTAGATATTCCTCTCCCCACAACCTCTCCTCCAGCCCCACAAAGTCACCTTTCTTGCTCTTCAGGTAGGAGAAGAGCCCCACAGCCAGGAAGGCCACTCCTATCACGCCCCCCACGGCCCCAGTCCAGAGTTTGCTCCTGGCAGAGCTGGTGGAACGGGGCTCTGGGGAAGGAAAAGGAGCCTCACCTGGGCAGTTGGATCAGGCCCACCTTCCCCCAGGAGGGTCCATTCTGGTTTCCCCCACAGGGAGGGTCTCTCCCCCTCCTCAAGGCAGGATGGGGTATCCAGACGAGGAGGGGAGGGAGGGGAGGGGCTTACCCCACTGGATGGTGATGGGGGCCTCCAGGTCCCCCTGCTGGGGCTGGGTCTCCAGCATCACCTGGAGCTGGTAGGTCCAGTCACAGTTCTGGAGCTCCTCCCCAAAGGCCACACCCTCCTTCTCTGGCCACCCGTTCTTCAGCCATTGGACCTCGATCCTTGGGGGAAGCGGGGTCCATCTTGGTGGGGGAGATGGAGAAAGTGGGCTGGAGGAGAAGGAGGGATGTGAGAAACAACAGGGCCCAAACCAAGTTGGTTAGTTCAGGCCAAGACTCCTTTTCACTCCCAAAAATATTCTTGTGTTTTGAGTCATCTTCCAAAGCAAATTGCAGCAAGAAATTAAAAGGGATCCTGAAAGATGGAAAAATGTAAATCCTTCCCGATTGGGATCAGTTTCCATCATCAAATTGCACAAATCCAACAGCCATAAATGCTGGAACCACTCTGAGACAAAAGGAACCTTCTGCCAGATGTGGTGGAGATGGGAAGAAATCAGTGGTGAAATGTAATTTTTTTTGCCACCGGTTCTGTGAGCATGGCTTAGTGGGCATGGCTTGGTGGGGGGTCATGTGACTGGGTGGGCGTGGCCAACTTTTTTTTAAAACCGAGAGTCTGGAAACAGCTTTTCCACTACCAAATATCATGAATTTATGCTTTTTAAAAAATAAAATGTGCTATTTTACAGTAGTCAGGAAAGGTGCTACCCGTTTGCTTACAAAATTTAAAGCGGTCCACACCCCAGCCCAGCAAACACCCATGAAAAAAGGAGGGGAGGGGGGCATGGATCTGGACTTGGGGTTCAAACAGTGAGGGGAGAAGTGAGCGCGGAGCAGCCGAGACGCAAGAAAGCCACCGGCTCAGCGAAATTCCCTGGGCTGAACCTGGTGCAGGCGCAGATGCTCCAGGACTGCGGGGGTGGCAGAGGCGGAACCGAAGGAGGCAGACAGTTGGGATGTTTAGAGGAAATTGACACTCATTTCCTCTCTGTGGTTTGGTGACAAATCAACATCCTGTTCTTTTGTGAGGATCTGCAGTGTCTGCCAGGTGGATGGCTGCAGTCCCTTAAAGCTGCAGGAGCAGCAGCAGCAGCAGTGCTGAAGCCGGCTGGGCTGAGTGGAGGAGGGATGGCGAAGGCACCCCCGGAGCCCGCGCAGGGCTTTTCCCTGTGCACCAGTTGATAGATCGAGAAAGGGGATCCAAAGATCTAATTAGGAAAAGGAGCGACTCGCTCTCCCCTTGCTCTTTCGGGATGCACACCCAAGCCGTATTGCGGAGCTGCATGTCAGCCTCCACGCTGCCTGTTTGCTTCGGCTGCCATAGAAACGGGGGGAGGAGGGAAGGCTAGGTATTTGGGAGGGGGGAAGCTGTGCTGGAGATGTCTCTACATGTGTCTGATTAGGAGTTTAGGGAGGAAAGTTCTCATCACGTACGGCCAGGCTGGATGGACATGTTTACAGCCTGCTCAAGGTCAACGGCTAGTTATGGAAGCTCCACCTGAAGATGTGCCCACATGACATCTGGGGGGCGCCGGGATTGGATGATTAGCCCGGGGGGTTATGAGGGGAGGGATTTGGGATTATTTCTATATGCAATTTTACGTGCCTTTTGCCTCAGATCTTGCTTTCATTTGGTTGCTATCAGTTCTTATTCAGTAAAAGTACTCTTCTCTATCATTATGGAGTTGGGGGTTTTCTTTCCTGGATTTTGAACAGAAGCACACCTGACATCAAGCAAGATCTGCTTTATTAGCCAACCTGGAGAAGACCTTCTACCGCGGGGGCTAAGCAAAATATGTCTAGCCAAGGCAGCGACCAGGAGGACCAAGGAGCGGCCGGGTCCACCACCACCCCATTCCGTCATGGCTGGGAGAAGTCGGAGTGGGTGTGTGAGCCACAGGTTGAAGTGGAGCCGGTGAGAGCCAAATGGTCATTGGGCGTGGGGCGTCTGGACGCCCTGGAGGAACTTAGCACTTAGACTTATATACCGCTTTACAGTGCTTTACAGCACTCTCTAAGCGGTTCACAGAGTCAGCATATTGCCCCCAACAATCTGGGTCCTCATTTTACCCACCTCGGAAGGATGGAAGGCTGAGTCAACCTTGAGCCGGTGAGATTTGAACCGCTGAACTGCTGAACAGTCAGCTGAAGTAGCCTGCAGTACTGCACTCTAACCACTGCGCCACCTCGGCTCTTAACTTCCCTCCAGAGTAACTGCAGCCAGGCACCCGAAGAGGTGAGGCGGCCTGGCAGGAGGACAAAGAAGACCTCCTGCTGACCCAAGCTTTGCATCTGCTGAAAGAAGCGCTGGAGAGTCGGAGAGGTCGCAAAAGGTACGCATTGCCTGCCGGGAGGGAAGCCAAAGAATTTGGGAGAAGGAAGCTTTTGCTGTCCGTTGGGCCCTACTGACCTGGAGGCATTTCCTCAAAGGGGCCAAACATCCTTTTGAAGTGTGGACGGATCATAAGAACCTTGAGGCATTGAAGATCCCTAGGAAGTTGTCACCTAAGCAAGCCCACTGGGCACAGCATTTTAATCGATTTAATTTCTTCCTACATTATCTACCTGGGGGAAAAACTTTGGCTGATGCCTTGTCTAGGTTGCCCCAGTATAACAGCACACAGCAGGAAATAATCTGACCCGTGATCCCTTCCAAACAACTGGCGGTTCCAGTGGTCACCAGGTCCCAAAAGAAGGTGGACTGGGACCTTTCGGCTGACCTAAATTCTCAGCTCACGGAAGCGTTGAAAACGGATGAATGGTTTTTGTCTCACTCGAATGAGTGTACCATTCGCGATGGCCTTGCCTGGGTGGGAGCCAAGCTCTACGTCCCAGCTCTTATTAGGGAGCTGGTGCTCCAAAAGGCCCATGATTCAAAGGCAGCAGGTCATTTTGGGTTTGTGAAAACATTACACTTAGTTAAAAGGCAATTTTGGTGGCCATCATTGAAAAAGGACATTGAGGCTTATGTGGCTAGTTGCCCCGTATATGCTGCCGCAAAATATATATAAAAATATATGTGCCAAAAGTCCCCTTCCCGGGAAGCCCCCAACCCCCCCCTCACCCCTCCGGCCAATGACAGAATTCCTTTGGGAAACCCAGTAGTTTCGTGGGCAGACGGAATCCACGGGGGTCTTCATGTACTGCAGGAGGCGCTCTGTTCCACGTGTCTGCATCCGGCTGCCCCAATGCCGTCACGGCCACCATCTCCCCGCGGGCGCTGTCAAAGCGGGCGAATTCCTGCCGGTTGTAGAAGTGCCGCTCCAACCGCACCCGCTGCGTCCTGTTGAGGAAGCGGCACTCCTGCTTCCTCTGGACCAGGAAATGGGCTGCGGGGAGGAGGAGGAAGGCTGTCAGGAGTCCAGGACCCATCATTCCCAGCTTCTCCTAGAGGAGAGAGCCCGCTTGCAAGAGGAGGGGCAGGAGAGCTGCCGCAAGAGACTGCTGAAAGACGCTCCCTGGAGGATGGATGGGAAACTGTCTGTTCCAGTGGGATTCCCCCTTGGTGGGGGTCTGGAAAGGGGAGGAAAATGAGGGAGGGGAGGAGCTTCCTGAGGGACCTCCTCCATCTTCCAAGGGTGGAAAAATCAGGCAGAAGTTCAACTGGTCCAGCAGACCACCTAATTCTCTCTCCCAGGGGGGCCTCTTTGCCCCCCCAAACAGTAGGACATATGGGGGGAGGGAAGAGACCCCCAGAAACTCTCGGCTGCAGGGAAAGTAATATCCATACTTCTCTCTCCCTCTTCTTTGGGGGAGGGAATATGGGGAGGGGGTCATAATAAGGATACTTACACCAACATTCCTGGGGTCTCCCAGCCTTCAAACCCCATCTTCCATGGGTACCCCAAACTTTTCCTCTCTCCCTCATCTTCAGCCCTACTAGCTGCCTCTGGTTCATTTTCAAGGCCTCTTTCCTGTCCCCCTCCCAAATAGATCCCCCTTCAGGCCCCCCAAACCATCTCAAAGGGAGGAGCTCCAGCCCCCTTCATTACATGGCTCAGCACCAGTTTATCTGCGTGACCGCCTTCTCCCACACTCCTCCCAACGACCAGTGAGGTCGCACAGGGTCGGCCTTCTTCAGGTCCCGTCAGCCAGACAGTGTCGGCTGGCGGGGAGGGCCTTCTCTGTAGACACACCGACTCTATGGAACCAACTCCCCCCCCCCCCCGAGATCCTTACTACCCCCACCTTACTGGCTTTCCGTAAAGCCGTTAAGACCTGGCTTTTCCGGCAGGCCTGGGGCCAATAACCTATGGATTGGCCCATGAATGTTGGTGTAAATGTTTTATTGATATTTTTAAATTGTACTTATTTTTTTATCGGTGTTTTTGTTCATGTGTTGTGAGCCTCCCAGAATCCTTTGGGAGTTGGGCGGCATAGAAATACAAATAAAAGTTTAAAAAAAAAAAGCTAAAAAAGACTAATAATTATTATTATTATTATTAAAGGGGAGAGTTTGGAGGAGCAACTCAGACTCCTCCCCATAACGTTCCCAATACAAGCGGAGAGGTGAGGGAGGGGGATATTTTCAGTCTTGGGGGGTTGCAGCTTGAGGAGGGTGTTTAGGGGGGTGTTGCAAAAACGCTTTTGCCAAAAAGCCTCTTTTTTCTTATACTTTTGGTGCCATTTGTGGATTCAGGTCTGAAAATGCCTGAGTTTCCGTCTTTCACTTTCGTTTTCAGTGCAGGGAACTTTGGGGCTCAGGCTCCAATTCGGGGTCCCGAAGGTCCCTTTCCCACCTACCACCGGGGGGGGCGAGAGGGGGGTCCGACTGCCTCTTATCCCCCACCGGCTGCTTTCCCGCGACCCCCCCCCACCTCTGCCACCGAAGGGGGGGGTCTCTCTTCGTCCTGCGGGGGGAAATGCGGCGAGCGAGGGGGCGGAGACCACGCGGAGATCGAGGCTCCTGCAGGCTCCCGCCTCTCTTGCCCTCTACGTCTTTTCCCACAACTGGGGTCCCAGCCCCTTTCTCCCCCCCCCGCTTCCCCCAGGAGCACTGACGGCCCCTCCCAGCCCCT
>QLTV01001482.1:26669-38360 GCA_003457575.1 Thermophis baileyi
CCACGAGGTGACAAAGGGGGCGTGGCACCAGGGGCGAAATGCTCCCGGTTCGGGCTTGCCTGCGGGTCGCCGGACTGCTGATAGCGAAGGAAACGGGAGACTTCACCCGGACGCCACCATTTGGGCTCTTTTACCCTCTGCGCATGCGCAAAGCGTTCTGCGCAGCGCATGCGGGTAAAAGAACCCAAATGGCGGCGTCCGGCCGGGTGGGCGAAATCTCCCGCTTCTGTAGCTACCGGCTGTC
Source organism: Thermophis baileyi (assembly GCA_003457575.1). NCBI lineage: Eukaryota > Metazoa > Chordata > Lepidosauria > Squamata > Dipsadidae > Thermophis > Thermophis baileyi. The sequence goes on from QLTV01001482.1 coordinate 26,914, forward strand.
CGGCGACCCGCAGGCACGGCCAAACCGGGAGCATTTCACCCCTGCAAGTGACAGTGGCACCAAGATGTCGGGCTAACGCGCGCGGCGACCCCTGTGAAATGGTCGTTCGACCCCCAAAGGGGTCGCGACCCACAGGTTTAGAACCGCTGATATAGTATATTAAATAGCCACTACTCTCTTGCTTTCAATTGATTTATATCTAAATATAAAGCCAAACAGAACAAGAATGAATCCTCTTATCAATACACACTCTATATAAATAATAAATACAATACTAATCAATTTTCTATATTGCTTAATTAATTAGAGGATTTCTTCAATAATTATCAACTATATTGTGAGATACTGAACAAGTTTTTTTTTTTTTGTTTAGTTTTCTTATCAATTTGACACTAACAAGCTGATTACACCACAGTCTTACATCATGTCAATCCTCAGCTCTGTAATTCATCTTCCTTCGACTCCAGCAATAATGTTCTTTTTTTCCCCTTCTCCACCGCGATTCAAAGTGTCCAGGTTTTTTTTTTTTTTTAGTCCCCAAGTTTTCAAATATTTCAAATATCTCCGTGTCTGCAAATCTTTTTCAACAAATCCATCCACAAGGAAAAAAAACACGTAATTAAATCCTTTATATATTCACCATTCAAATCCACGTCCAATCCACTCGGAGTTTTCAGTTCTTCCGTCAACCTCTTTATTTTTGTGCTGTCACTGTCACTATTCTGTAGCTTCTCGCTCCTACTCCCGCTCTCCCGATCAACGCTCTTTACCAGCTTGGATCTTCAATACTGCTACTCCTTGAGACTTAATTCCAATTTTACCTCCTTTCGGGTCACTTTTTTCCTCACCGATACAGCTTATTTTACACTCTTCTTCTTCTGTATGGCTGTCACTGTTTTAGGCCGGGCAGGATGGCCGGTTTCTTCCTCGCCGAAGTTAAGGGGATTCCCTTGTCCCTTCGAGGCAATTGCGTATTGCCTTGAGGTCTCCGGATTTTCCCCTTTTTTCCGGTCAATCCCTCCGGGACCGAGCGTGCCTTTTTCAGGCTCCCCGGCAAGAGAATCCGAGCTTCAGGAACGGAGCCTCGTTCCCTCGCTCCACTGCACAATGACATCACCACCGGAAGCACGAGAAGTTCACATTAAATTTGCTAGGAGAACGATAAGAGACGAAATATACAAAAAAACAAGAGAGGAATCAATACTATACAAAGGAAAAGAAATTATAATATTAAAGCAGATACCATGGAGAGTGAGGAATAACAGAAAACAATACCAATTTTTAACAAATTACTTAGTGAAAAATAAAACAATGTTCAGATGGTTGATGCCAGAAGGCAAGATAAAAAATTTAAGATAGACACACTGGAGAAAGCCCAAGAGTTCTATGACCACCACTGTGAGATAGAAGAGGAACAGGAGAGTAGAGAAAGTAGAGGAGAGGTGGAAAGTAGGAGTCAGGGAAGAAGATCAGATAGAAGAAAGAAAGAAAGAGAAGAAAAAAGGAGACAGGAAGAACGAGAAGGAGCAAAAGGAAGAGTATTAAGAGAAACAAGGAATACAAAAAAACAATATAGGTAAAAATGGAAGAGGAAATTAAAATAACCTCAATAAACATAAACGGATTAAACACACCAAAGAAGAGAACACAAACATTTGCGAAATTAAGGAAATTAAATGCCAATGTGATATGCTTACAAGAAGTCCACATTAAAAAAGGACATTGTAAATTACTTGAAAATGCAAAATTGGGGAAACTTTACACAACATTAACAAATAAAAAAAGAGGAATAGCGACGTATGTTAAAGAGACAATAAAATCGGGCTTAATATATAAAGATGAAGAAGGTAGAGTTTTAATGATTGAACTGGAAATAGGACAAAAATTGATATTATTAACAATAATATATGCTCCCAATAATAACCAATTTGAATTTTATAAAAAAATACATGAAAAAGTAATAGAACTGGGATATGAAAATATTTGCATAATTGGGGATTTTAATGCAATTGTAGATCGTACATTAGATTATAAAAGCAAAAAACAAAATAAAAAAAACATTACCAAAATCATTTTGGGAAATGACGGTAGAATTAGGACTGAAAGATGTATGGAGAGAGGTTCATAGGACAAAAGAACAGTACACCTTTTTCTTGAATCCGCATCAATTCTGGTCAAGGATTGATATAGTTTGGGTGGCCCCGGGATTGCGCATGATGTACATGAGATTGAAATAGAATCTAATATGTGGGCAGACCATAACCCTGTAAGAATTACATGGAAAGGACAGAAAAGGAAAATTAGATGGACAATGAATCAAAATCTAGTGAAAGATAACGAATACGGAGCAATGTTGGAAAAAGAGTTAGGAATATTTTTTAAAATAAATATAAAAGAAGATACATCACTGCAAAATCTCTGGGACACCATTAAAACTTATATACGTGGGTTAACGATAGCCTATATTGCAAAAAATAAAAAATAAAGATTACAACAAGAGACTTTACAGGAAGAATTGAAAAAAATGGAAGCGGAATTGCAAAAAGATTCCTAAAATAAAATAGCAAGAGAACAAAGAGATATTATAAAGCATAAAATTAACCTAATTACCAAGGAAGATCTGGCACAAAAAATTAAGATGTCCAAACAAAACTACTTTGAAAATGCAAACAAACCGAGTCGTTGGTTGGCATATAAATTGAAAAAACAAAAAGAGAAAAAAAATGATATATCAATTACAGGATGAGAAAGGAATAATACAACATAACAGAGAAGAAAAGAAAAAAATAATAGTAAATTTTTTCACAAATTTATACGCCCGAGAAGATGTTACAGAAGATAAAATTAAAGCATATTTAGAATCAACAAATATAAAACAAATTACAGATGATCAAAGAGAGATGTTGAATAGGGCAATCACAACCACAGAATTTGATACGGCGTTGAAAAAACAGAAAAATAACAAAACACCAGGTCCGGATGGGATACCTGTGGAATTATATAAAAATACACAAGAATTACTGGAAGGGATAATGATAGAATTATTTAATGAGGTACTTGAAAAAGCTAAATTGCCGGTTACTTGGTCAGAGGTATTAATTACTTTGATACCCAAGGAAGATTCGGATCATCAACAAATCCAAAACTACAGACCCATCTCACTATTAAACTCAGATTACAAATTATTTATATCAATAATGGCAAAAAGAGTTTAAAATTTTTTAAATGAGAGTATACACCAAGATCAAAATGATTTCTTGCCGAAACGACAGATTAAAAATAATATGAGAACAATAATGAACACTTTAGAGTATTACGAGGAACATCCTGAAAAACAAGCAGCACTGGTTTTCCTTGGCTCCCAGAAAGCTTTTGATAATGTAAATTGGAAATTTATGATTCGGCAATTAGATAATATGAAATTCGGGAGGAAATTTGTAAAAAAGATAGAAGTAATTTATTCAAACCAAAAGGCAAAAGTGATAATGAATGGGGATAGTACGGAAAAATTTGATATAGAAAAAGGCGTAAGACAGGGATGTCCACTGTCTCCTCTTTTATTTAACTTAACATTGGAAACCCTTTTAATAAGAATTAGAGAAGATCAGGAAATCAAAGGATTAAAAATTAGAAAAGAAGAATATAAAGTTCAGACATTTGCCGATGATTTGGTATTTATAATAGAAGAACCACTTGAATCGGAACCTAAATTAATTTAAAAAAATAGAAGAATTTGGCGAAGTGGGACTTAAAATTAATAAAAATAAAACAAAAATAATAACAAAAAATCTCACCAAAAAACAGGATAAATAATTAGAAGAAAAAACAGATATGCAGGTGGTCAAAAAAGTAAAGTATTTAGGAATTTGGCTTACGGCAAAGTGCTCATCAATAAAAGAAGATAATCATAACAAAATATTATTGCAAATTAAAAAAGATTTAGAAAATTGGAAAAATGTCCAACTGTTATTGATTGGGAGGATAGCTTCAATCAAAATGAATGTCTTACCAAGGTTACTATTTTTGTTCCAAGTAACACCGATAAAACCAGGGAAATCCTTTTTTGATGATTTAAACAAAATGATTTCAAAATATATTTGGCAAGGGAAAAAGCCCAGGATAAAATGGAAATTATTGCACGATATCAAAGAAAGGGGAGGATTTGCGCTCCCAGATTGGCAACTATATTACCAAGTAGCAGCATTAGTGTGGATTAAGGAGTGGATGGAACTAAACAATAAGAGAATTCTGATATTAGAGGGGCATGACCTCCAAGCAGGATGGCACGCGTTTATGTGGGACGAGAAATACAAATCTCATGCGTATTTCAAAAGACACATGATCAGGAGTGCTTTATTGCAAATTTGGCAGAATATTAAAAAGTATCATTATACAAAGATTCCAAATTGGATATCCACAATAGAAGCTATAAAGCAACCAAATTTAAAGAAATTTGATAAAATTATAAGATATAAAGATTTATTAAATGAGCAAGGAAATTTGAAAAGTAGAGAAGAGCTAATAGAGCATGGGATAAATTTAGATTGGTGGACATATACTCAAGTGCAAGCCAAATATAAGAGTGATACCAAAACATATGAATTTCAAAAGGAACCCCATGACCTTGATAAGATATTAATTTGGTACGGATGAAAAATTGATTGGTAAAATTTATAAATTTTTAATAAGATATAAAATGGAGGAGGAGGTGGTCAAGGACACTGATATGGTGGGCAAAATTTTTTGCACATACTGCAGATTTGGAGAAGTGGGAAAAAATTTGGAAAATGAATTTGAAATTAACCATGGCTGTGGCGTACAAGGAAAACCAGTATAAGATGTTTTACAGGTGGCATTTACCGCCTGCAAGACTTGCCAAGATGTTCCCAAGCACATCTCCATTATGTTGGAAGTGCAAGAAGGGATTTGAAACATATCATTTATGGTGGACTTGTTTGAGCGCAAAAAAAATTGGAACAAAATTAGACTATGGTTAAAAGAGATAACGGAAGAAGACATAGATTGGAAACCGGAATTATTTTTATTGGGTATATTGGAAAAAATATATTAAAAGGAAATACAATATTTAATTATACATATTATAATGGCGGCAAGAATAATCTATGCACAATATTGGAAAAATGAGGGTATACCAAAACATGAAGAAATAATAAGAAAAATTTTGGAATGTGCTGAGATGGATAAATTGACAAAGGAAATAAAAGAAAGGGTAAGAAACGAGATTGTTGATATTCGAATAATTATAATAAATGTCTAATGTAAAGTATCATAGAAAGTCTAAGAAATATAGAATATGTAAAATACAATATGTAAATATATATATATAAGGGATAATTTAAATGTGGATATATACCGATGCAAACTTATTGTAAATAGGGAGAATTGACTCCCCACCGTTTTGTTTGTTTTATATGTGTTTGTTTTATATGTGTATTCAATAAAAAATAAAAAAAATAAAAAGACGCACTGGTGTATAAGACGCACCAAGATTTCGAAGAGGTAAGTAAGAAAAAACGTTTTTGTCCTCCCGGGCCCTCAGGAGCACTCTGCAGGCCTCCCAAACCCTCTGTGCACCCCGTTTTTTGCAAAAACGGGCCCGTTTTTCACCCGTTTTTGCAAAAAACGGGGCACGCAGAGGGTTTGGGAGGCCTGCAGAGCGCTTCTGGGGCCTGGGGGGAAGGCAAAAACACCAATTTTTGTGAAAAATGGCCCATTTTTTGCCCGTTTTTCGCAAAAACGGGGATGTTTTTGCCTTCCCCCAGAAGCATTCTGCAGGCCTCCCAAACCCTCTGCGCACCCCGTTTTTCGCAAAAATGGGCCCATTTTTTGCAAAAATGGGACGTGGGTACGGGGCTTCGGGAGGTCAAAAATGGCTGTATTCGGTGTATAAGACGCACCAACATTTCCACCCTCTCATATGTCAGTTCTTGTGAAGACCTATGTGTGCCAACCAGAAACCTGCAAATATACAGTAACAACAAATCTTGGTTCACAGCTAAACTTAAGCAGCTACGTCGTACAAAAGAGGAAGCCTACAAAAAAGGCGATAGAATGCTGTACAATCAGGCCAGAAATGTATTAACACGGGAGATCAGAGCAGCAAAAAGAAGCTATTCTGAAAAGCTAAGGAATCAGTTCACAACAAATGAACCAGCAAACATGTGGAAAATTCTTAAAAATATCACTAGTTACGGCAAACCTCCTTCCCAGGCTGAAGGAAATCAACAACTGGCAGATGACCTGAACGTGTTTTACTGCAGGTTTGAAAGGAAACTACAGCCACCTATCTCCACAACCCCCATCTATTAAACTACTGAAGTTCGCAGATGACACAACAGTGATCAGTTTCATTCGAGACAATGATGAATCCGCATACAGACGGGAGGTTGAACATCTAGCCTCATGGTGCGACCGGAACAATCTGGAACTCAACACACTCAAAACCGTACAAATGGTAGTAGACTTTAGGAGAAACCCTCCCATACTACCACCTCGTACAATACTAGGCAACACATCAACAGTAGAGACCTTCAAATTTCTAGGTTCTACCATATCTCAAGATCTAAAATGGACACCTAACATCAAAAAACGTCATTAAAAAAGCACAACAAAGAATGTTCTTTCTGCGCCAACTCAGAAAGCTCAAACTGCCCAAGGAGCTGCTGATACAGTTCTACAGAAGAATTATTGAGTCTCATCTGCACCTCTATAACTGTCTGGTTGGTTCTGGCAACCCAACAAGACAGAAACAGACTTCAGAGGATAATTAGAAATGCAGAAAAAACAATTACTACCAACCTGCCTTCCATTGAGGACCTGTAGACGGCACGAGTCAAAAAGAGGGCTACGAAAATATTTACAGACCCCTCGCAGCCTGGACATAAATGGTTTCAACTTCTACCCGCAAAACGACGCTATAGGGCATTGCACACAAGAACAACGAGACACAAGGACAGTTTTTCCCCGAATGCCATCACTCTTCTAAACAACTAATTCCCTCACCACTGTCAAACTATTTACTAAGACCGTATTACTATTATTCTTCCCATCGTTCCTATTACCTATCTCCTCCCACTTATGCCTATAACCTTGTTGCTTGTATCTCTATGATTTATATTGTTTATTTGTTTCCTAGTATGATTTGATTGCTTATTTAGTAACCTATGACTATCATTAAATGTTGTATTTTGTGATTCTTGATGAATGTATTTTTAATGATTTGATTGCTTATTTATACCCTATGACTATCATTAAGTGTTGTACCTTATGATTCTTGACGAACGTATCTTTTCTTTTATGTACACTGAGAGCATATGCACCAAGACAAATTCCTTGTGTGTACAATCACACTTGGCCAATAAAGAATTCTATTCTATTCTATTCTATTCTATTCTATTCTATTCTATTCTATTCTATTCTATTCTATTCTATTCTATTCTATTCTATTCTATTCTATTCTATTCTATCTTTAATGTTTCCAGATGCAAATGGGCTTATCATGAAAAAAAAACCAACAACAACCCACACCTGAAATGTTGTTCTTTGTCTGGGTGGCAACCAGATTAGATCCCAGCTTTAAATTACAAATAACAAATTGAATGTTCTTCAGCATTATAGAATTAACTGTTATGAAACAAAATTTCTCAATAGAGAGAAACACTGTTAGCAAAGTAGTCAGAGCTGGAACGGACCTTTTAAGGACCTTCTTGGGGGGGGGGCTCACCCAGACCCCCCCATTAATCCATCTAAGAATTGTGCCAGTTAGAGCATTTGATAAAGAAGGAGATCAAGAGGGATCCCGTCCAAGGCTCTGTGGTGATCCTGGGATCTGCCTGATCTCAGCCTCCAACTGCCCGCACCTTCCCTTTCCCCAAGATCTCCCCTTCATCCCTTCCCCCCTCCCTGCTCCCCCATCCTGGGCAAGCTACCATCTGGGACTTTGATCTCTCCCCAACTCCTTCCCTGGAAATTGCCGGTTCCTTCGGCTGGAAAGAGGCTGGCCAGCTGCAGGCAGAGCCTGGTCTGGGGGGGGTCTCCCTCAGAATCCCCCCAAAGGCCCCCCAGGGAGGATCCTCCACAGCACAAGAGAGACCTTGAGACCCCTCAAAAGTGCTGCTCTCGTCATTCAGTCTTCGGTCGGAGAGGGGGATAAGCTCTTCAGAGGGAATCGGACACCTCCCCACCGCCTTCCCCGGGAACAGCCGGTTCCTTCGGCTGAAAGGAGGCCGGCCGGCCAGTTGCAAGCAGAGCCTGGTCTGGGGGGGGTCTCCCTCTGTATTCCCCCAAATCCCCCCCCCTCAGCAAGGATCTTGGCATGGCCCTGCCAAAGCCTTGATGCATCCTGGAATCAAAGGGTTGTCAGGGCTCTGGCCACAGTCAGTCCCATGTGGCATCTGAAGTAACCAACTTGGTCTTCTGTTCTGGGTCCTTCTGTGCCTCTCGTGTGCCTTCTCCTCCTTCCCTCCAGCCAAGCCCACCGTCACCATCCCCCCCCCACTAAGATGGACCCCGCTTCCCCACAGATGGTATTCAGCCGGATCGGTTCGGGCAAACCAGTAGCAGAAATTTTTTTAAAAATAAGCTTTTTATTTTTAAAACAAAACATATACATCTTTTATGGACAAAGTGTTGTCCAGATCCCTTCTTTTACATCATTTCTTATACATAGTCAATAATACACTTTATTTCCAATTTCAGCCATATTACTCTTTTTCCATAATTTTTTATCCTTAATTTTTTTCTTATACATGCTTATTATCACTTATCACTATACGCCCTTAATTTCTAGTCTATTATATTAAACTCAATTATTTACCATAATTACCACTTCTCCAAACACCTTTTAAATTCCCCCTCTAGTTCGTTAACCGTCCAAGTTTACATCTTAAATTAATTTTATAATAAAAAACCAATCTAAATTTCAGTTCAAATTTCATCTACTGAAGTATTTTACCATCTATAACATAATTTATCTTATTTCAATTTTACATACATGAAGAACCATTTTTCAAACAATTTTTAGTACTAGTTCAATTCATTTTCATCTCAAACATAGTCAAAATCACTATACCGTTATACACCCTTAATTTCTTATCTCATTTAATAACCAATTATTTACCATATTTTCCATTTCTCAGTGATAGCTTACTTCACTTTACCGTCAATATTGATCCCATTTCCTGTTCAGGTTTTATCTTTAAAAATATTTTGCTGTATATAACATAAATCGTCTTATATCTATTTTCAGTTTAACATACATTAAAAAAACTATTTTTCCAATAATTAACAATTAAAAATTTATAGTACTAGTACAATTCTATTAAATCATACTATATCTACCAATACAAAACCTATTTTTCTTCCTCCCTTCTGAATCTTCCCTTTTTTAACCATTATCTCTTGGTCTCTCTAACATTCCATTTTGTATTAATTTTCTGGTTATCTTTTTATCTCTTTCTCTTAACTTATTTTTCCCCTTTTTTTAGTTTTATATGTATTGTATCTTTTCTTCTGAATCTTTCCTATCACCTTTCGGTAAATTGTTTGTGTAGCCCTCACCAGAGTTTTGCTTTTTCGCTTCTTGTTTCCCTCTTCACCTTTTAACTGTTTCTTTTTTGGGAAGCATTTCCCCTTTTTCCTCTCTACTCTTTCTGTAACACTGTAAATCTCAGTGAAATTGTCTAACTGATTTTCATTTCTATCTTCTTTTTGTTCATTATTCACTTCTTGATTCTCATTTTTGTTCATTTCTCTTCTATTTCCTGTTCTATCTGCTTCATTGGTTTTTCTGGATTTATAATCTTTTTTAAACGGTACCCATACAGCATCTATTTTCCTTCCTCCCTTCTTGATCTTCCCTTTTTAACCATTATCTCTTTATCTCTCTAACATTCCGTTTTGCATTAATTTTCTGGTTATCTTTTTATCCCTTTCTCTTAATTTCTTTTTTCCCTTTTTTGTTTTGTTTTGTATGTATTGTATATTTTCTTCTGAATTCTTCCTCTCACCTTTCGATAGATTGTATAGCCCTCACCAGAATTTTACTTTTTCGCTGCTTGCTGTTTCCCTCTTCACCTTTTATCTGTTTCTTTTTTGGGAAGCATTTCCCCTTTTTCCTCTCTACTCTTTCTGTAACACTGTAAATCTCAGTGAAATTGTCTAACTGATTTTCATTTCTATCTTCTTTTTGTTCTTTTTCCACTTCTTGATTCTCATTTGTGTTCTTTTACCAATTCCTCTTCTATTTCCTGTTCTATGTGCTTCATTGGTTTTTCTGGCTCTATAATATATTTTAATATTACATGTGCATTTTTTAACATCCCAAGCAGTTCTTCATACATCCAACACTCCATTTTCAATTTACCAATTTTTTCCTTTATATTCAATTTTAATTTCCAGTCCGAATTTTAGTCCAAACCAATTCAAAAGTCTTATATTTTCCACAGCCAAAGAAAAATGAATCCAACAGTAAAACGGAACCAGGCACTCCTTAAAAATTCTCACAATAGTCAACTTATCTTGCTTCTAGTCAAGGTCAGCCTTTGTCTGTGTTTTGTTTCAACTGTGCAACAAACACAGCCAATCACATTTTAGTAAAACGGAAAAGCTACCTCCTTAAAAATTCTCACAATAGTCAACTTATCTTGCTTCTAGTCAAGGTCAGCCTTTGTCTGTGTTTTGTTTCTTGTATCTTCCACTGAATGTTGTACTCACTTTCCTCCAGTAGATGGCTCTCTCAGATCTCCGTACTATTTATTCGTTTTCTTTTCAAGAATACCAAAAAGCTTTAAATCCATTCAAATGGGGGGGGGATCTTTTTCTTCTTCAAATCTTTCTCTTTTATTCTTTTAAAACTTCTCTAATTCCATTTCTAATCTACCAAAATTTTTCTTGGGCTTTCACTGTTTCGCTCCCACTTTTCTATTCTTTCCTGTGTTCCAAATCTCAAGTAGCCGCTAAAAAAAAATTTAAAAAATTGTTTAGAATCCAAATTTTAAATTTTCTTTTACTCGTAAACTGGCCAATCTCTCTCTGGTTCCAACACTTCATCCAAACACCGCTCCTGCTCAAAATCTTAGTCTGGTTGCCCCAGCTCCAGAGCAGTCATTGAAAGATGGCCGCTACCTCCACTGTCAGTTTGAAGAGCTTGTTTCTGACCTGCTGAGGAGCTTGCCTTGCTCCCCGCGATCTTCCAAAATGCCTCTTCTTATTCACCGTCCCTTCAGGACGGCTCCGGTCCAAAGACCCCCCGACAGCAGTTTGTCCGGCTGGGTTTTCGCTAAGCTCTTCGGAGCTCCTCTATTTTCCCAGCCGGTCTCGCCACAACGCTTCCGGTTTTCTGGTAGCAGAAATTTTGAGTAGTTAGGAGAACTGGCAAATACCACCACTGGCTGGCCCCCCGCCAGCTTGCCCCCTCGCCCCCCCCC
>QLTV01001482.1:95005-109998 GCA_003457575.1 Thermophis baileyi
TTCCCCATAAGATGATCCACACGGGGGAGAAGCCATTTAAATGCGTGGAGTGTGGAAAGACGTTTAATCAGAGCAGTGGACTTAGAAGCCACAAAAAGATCCACTCAGGAGAGAAGCCGTATAAATGCATGGAATGTGGAAAGGGTTTTGCTCAGAATGGTCATCTATCTTCTCATAAAAGGATCCACGCTCGGGAGAAACTATATATCAATAGCAATTCCACTTAGATTTATATACTATTCCACAATTCTTTACCACTATCTCTGAGCAGTTTACAAAGTCAGCATATTGTCCCCAGCCATCTGGGTACTCATTTTAGCGACCTCAGAAGGATGGAAGGCTGAATCAACTACTAAAAGTAATCTATAGGAGTTGAAGATGATTTCAATAAAATGCCAGAATGAAACTTTTCAATTTCCACTTATTTAAAAATGCTCCATCCATTTTCTTGCTGAAATATTTTTTTTCATCAAGAATTTGCATTTCTTGTTCAAACAAATAGTCACGATTTTCACTTTGTAAAGCCACTGCCTTTTTTTTAGCTATTCCACAAAGATCTTAGTTAGTTCCAAGATTAGTTCCAAGATACAAATGGGCTTATTAAGGGGGGGAAACCCCACACCTGAAATGTTCTTTGTCTGGGTGGCAACCAGATTAGATCCCAGCTTTAAATTACAAATAACAAATTGAATGTTCTTCAGCATTATAGAATTAACAGTTATTCAAACAATCCTTCCACAGTGAGAAACACTGTTAGCAAAGTACTCTGAGATGGAACGGACCTTTTAAGGATCCTCTTGGGGGACTCACCCAGACCCTCCCCCCAATTAATCCATCAAAGAATTGTGCCAGTTAGAGGATTTGGTGAAGGAGGAGATCCCGTCCAAGGTGCTGTGGTGATCCTTGGATCTGCCTGATCTCCTCAGCCTCCATCTTCCCGCACCTTCCGTTTCCCCAAGATCCCCCCCATCCCTTCCACACTCCCTGCTGCCCCCCATCCCAGGCAAGATGCCATCTGGGACTTGGACCCCTCCCCACCTCCTTCCCCAGGAATGGCCAGTTCCTTTGGCTGGAAGGAGGCCGGATAGCTGCAGGCAGATCCTGGTCTGGGGGGGGTCTCCCTCTGCATTCCCCCAAATCCCCCCCTCAGCAAGGATCTTGGCATGGCCCTGGCAAAGTCCAGGGCTCTGGACACGGTAAGTCTCAGGTGGCATCTGAAGTAACCAACTTGGTCTTCCGTTCTGGGTCCGTCTGTGCCTCTCATGTGCCTCCCTCTCCTGTACCGTGAGGGGCTTTTACCCCCTGGAGATCGAGGTCCAATGGCTGAAGAACGGCTGGCCGGAGAAGGAGGGCGTGGCCTTCGGGGAGGAGCTCCAGAATGGAGACAACCTACCAGTGCCAGGTAATGCTGGAGACCCAGACCCAGCGCGGGGACCTCTACACTTGACATGTGGAGCAGGCCAGTCTGGAGGCCCCCATCACCATCCAGTGGGGTAATCCCCTCCTTTCCATCCCATCCCCCTCTGGGGACCCCGTCCTGCCCTGAGAAGGGGGAGAGACCCTCCTTGTGGTGGGAGCCAGGATGGACCCTCCTGGGGGAAGGTGGGCCTGATCCTCCTGCTCAGGTGAGCTCCTCCTTCCCCAGAGCCCCGTTCCTCCAGCTCTGCCAGGAGCAAACTCTGCATGGGGGCCGTGGGGGCCATGATAGGAGTGCCCTTCCCAGCTGTGGGGCTCTTCTACCTGAAGAGCAAGAAAGGTGAGTCTGTGGGGCTGGATGAGAGGTTGTGGGGAGGGGACCATCTAGGGGAGGCCTCTCATCAAGCTTAGCAGATGGCCAAGAGGGTCCCCCTGAGAAATATTTTTGGGAACTTCTGTTCTTGGAGGGGTTATTAAGGGAAGATTGTGCAACCTATTATGGGCTATCGATGGGGAGGGGGACCCCTGAGTCCTCCAGCCCATGAAAGGTTCTGATTAGGTCTTTTTCTCCTCCTAGCAACTGTCATCCATCCCCTTGCAGGTGAGTTTCTCCTCTTCCCCCTCCTAAAAGTTATTGGAGGTTTTTAAAATTCTTTAATTGCTCCATTTTTTAAAAAAAACAACATGCCTGAACAAAATCTTGCTGTGCACACAGCAAATTTTTCAGATTTTGAGCAGCTTTTCCTTATAGAGACCTGAAGTATTGCAATCAAAAACAAAAGCACACAAACACTAACATCTTGCCCAGAATTTTTCCACGTTTTGGGAAATTGCAAATGGGAAGGAAGAAGGGGGCCATTCCTCCCTTGGGGAGGGAGCACCCCAAGTTTGTGGGCTGTTCTTCGTGACCCCCCCTTCTCCTTGTGACATTTCACTCAATTTCCCCCCCCCAGGCTTCCCCCTTTGCTGCCACCCCCATCCTAGCCCCATCTTCTCTGTTCACATGAAACGTCTGCAGGGAGGGAGTGCGGGAGGGGAGGGAAGGAGGGGAGCCTCCCCTCTTGATTAACCCCCTAATTAACACAATTAGGGAAAATTCCAGAATCCCCTGGAGATGAAATGGGGAGGAATCCCTGGTCCTTCCCTGCCTTTTCCTCCCTGAAATGGACAGATTCTCCATCTATCTGTCCCTGCCTATCAACCACCCCCCTACAGTGTGGGCCTTCCTTGGGGGTGGGGGCTGAATGGGAAGAAAAATATGTTATTTACAGTAAAAGTTTCTCTTTATATTCTGATTTTCTTCCCCATCTCTTTCTACAGCAGTCATGAATTAATCCTGCTCTCCGATGGAAAAGCATATTTTTTTAAATATGATCCTTCCATTTTCTTGCTAAAAGACTTTTTCTCATCCAAAATTTGCATTTCTTGTTTTAAAAAAAAGTCATTTTCACTTTGTAAAGCCACTGCCTTCTTTTAGCAATTCCACAAAGGTCTTTAATGTTCCAAGATGCAAATAGGCTTAGCCTGAAAAATACAACAACCCACACCTGAAATGTTATTTGTCTGGGTTAGGGTTAGGATTAGGATTAGGGTTAGGGGACTTCCAGTTACACGTCACGGCGAGGTCGGTGCAGTGGAGTGTTCCACTGTATCCCCATGCCAAATTCTCTTCGTCGGAGGGCCCCACAGGGGGCTAAAGTCACTCTGTAGGAGTGACATACAAAGGAGGGCTCCCTGTAGGCTGCGGAGAGTGGCGACTCTCTTGCTTGACTCAGGTTTCCTCTACCGAAGATGAGGACGAGGCAGCCAAAATGGCTACCAAGAAGCCGGGGCAATCAAAGAAACGAAGATGTGATGGGTGCATTAGTTGGATCTTGACAGTAGATTGTGCAGGAGCGGGGAGAATGGACAGTGATCGGAACTGGGTGAGGTGATTTTTAAACTTTACCTAGGATTTGACCCTAAAAGAAAATTAATCTGTAAGAAGAGGCTCTCTGGAATGTTTGAAAGTGGTGACCAAAGAGTGTTAGAGTAAAATTATACCCGAACAGGATAATAGGAAGAATTACAAAACACAGAAAGATGGGATATATAATTTTTATTGGCGTGACTTTAAATAGGCATTTTAAAATGCTGGTTATTTGACTGTTTATTGAACAATTGGATATTTGTTTTGAATCAATCTGGAAATAATTAACTGGAAGAAGAGCCTTAATGTTGAATTTTAAACGGATGCACCATCTACTGGTGAATGCATACTCCTAGAACAGGGGTCTGCAACCTTAAATACTCAAAGAGCCATTTGGACCCGTTTCCCACAGAAAAGAAAACACTGGGAGCCACAAAACCAGGGTGGGCGTGGCGAACTCAACATCACTCCCACCCAGTCACATAGCCCCCAGCCACGCCTACCCAAGTTTTTGGCTCCCATTTTTTTCTGTGGGAAATGGGTCTCTCTCTCTCTCCCTTGCTCTCATTTCTGTTTTTCTCTTTTTCCTCTTCCTCTCCCTCTCTTTTCTTTCTCTTTCTTTCTTCCTTCCTTTCCCCCTTCTCTCTCATTTATTTCCCTCTGTCTCATTCCCACCCTCCAGCTCTCTCAGTTTTCTCCCTCTTCCCCTTCTCTCTTTGTTTCTCTTTTTCCTGTCTCATTCTCTTCCTCCATCATTTTCCCATTTCTCTCTCTCTTTCTTTTTCTCCCCTTTTCTCTCTCTCATTTCTCTCTTTCTGTCCCAACCACCAACCCCTCTCATTTGTTTTTTCCTTTTCTTCCCCTTTTTTTCTTTCTTTCTCTTCCTTCTCTCATTTGTTTCCCTCTTTTCCCTCTCTCTCATTCTCTCCCTCCAGCTCTCTCTCTCATTTCTCTCTTTCCTCTCCCTGTCCCCCTTCTCTCTTTACTCCTGCACTCCGGCTATCGCCCTCCCCGCAGCTCTTTGCCTGAAGGGGCGGGAGGCGAGGGGTGGCTTGAGCAGAAACTCAAGCCAGCTTCGCTCTGACATGAAGGGGACCGCGGCTGGCGCTGAGCTGCCCGCAAAGGATACCGAATCACAAAAAGGGGCACTAGGGTGAGAGAGAGAAGTCGCAGTAGTGCCCCTTTTTGCGATTCCACGTCCTTTGCGAGCAGCTCAGCGCCAGCCGCAGTCCCCTTCGTGTCGGCTCAGGGAGGGGCAGCTGCTGCTGCTGCCGAATGCACGGAGGAAAGAGCTCTGGCTCTCCAGCGCAGCGCAGCTGGCTACTCACCTGGGAGCGCAGTGGCGGCAGCGGGAGAAGAGTCGCCATTGCCGTCTCGTGATCCCGGCCCAGGAGGGTATCCTGCTTGTGTGTGTGTGCGCGCGCGTGCGCACGAAAGATAGAGAGATGAGAGAGAGAAAAGGGGATCCAATAATTCCCTTTTCTCTCTCTCATCTCTCCCCTTCCCCCTTGTGCGGCGGGAGGCGAGGGCTGCCTTGAGTGCAAATGTGGCATGAAGGCAAGTACAGGGCCGCTTCACTCCTGCACTAAGCCTCCGGCCATCGCCTTGCCATGTCGTCCCCCCCCCCGCAGCTATTTGACCGAGTGCGGCGGGCACAAGATCCAGCCCAAGTGGCAGGAGGCGAGAGCTGCCTTGGGCACAAATGTGGCGCTTCGCTCCTGCACTAAGGCTCTGGCGACCCTCCTCCCCTCCTTCTCATGACCCCCTGGCCAGCTGTGGGGAGGCCGGGAGGGTGCGCATGAGTGGGGAGACCCTCCTCAAGCAAGCAGCTGCGCTCGGTCAAAGTGCAGCAAAGGCGTGTTTGGGGTGGATGGGCGCTCGCTTGAGGAGGGTCTCCACGCTCATGCGCAACTTCCCGGCCCCACCACAGTGGCCTGGTGATCGCCACACACACACACATGCATGCATGTTTTAAAGCCGTGGACCAGCCCTTTCTGTCATCCCATCCTCCCGGATCCCATTCCCACCCTGCCAGCCCTCGTGTTAGCGAGGCCGGTGTTGGTCGCACCCGGATTGGGCCATTATTTCGGGGTGAAGAGCAAGCAACCGAGGCACGCCCAGCACCAACAAGGTGTTGTGGTCCGCCAGCGGCCTGCAGAGCTGGCAGCAGAGTCGGACAACGAGGAGGCTGGGGAGGAACCTGGCCAGGCCTGGAGTCGGGAGAAGGTTCGGTGCCAGAGGCAGGGATCCAGCCAAGGCCATTTGGGAGGTCTGTCCCGACTCCAGAACCTCCAGAGGCTGACATGAGCGAGGCAGAGGAACAGGGGGAGCCTGTTATTTCGATAAACAGAAACACAGCAACCCAGAACACCAGAAAAGAAACAGCCAGCTATACTGTACATCTTGAAAAAAAATGGATACCTACACAACTTTATCAAAGAGTGACTAAGCACAAGAGCACAACGAATGCACGCTGTCAAAAGGGCAACATTGCTCTACATCAGAAGGAACCAACCAACAATCTGCATCACTGTGGTCCCCATCAGTTAAAGCCTTCCAAAGAATCTGAAATAAACTGAAACACTCAGCAGCCCTGGAAGGAACAAACCGAAGTCACCTACAATGTTCAGTGTAAGGGCCGATCATCCACTACGTGGGACAAAACCATCAGAGGAGCAGCAGAGCACATCCATGAACACCGACTAGCGGTCAGAAAACACGAGGAGAACATCTCACCCCCACATGGAGCCCCCCACAGGTTCACTAGGAAACTGTGAGGATCCCAGATCAAGCCTGGAGGGCTCAAACTCCCCCATGGCCCAGCACTAGCCTCAGCAGGCCAGAGCCGGGTCCCCCCCTGCAGCTTAAGCAGGCGGCAGAGTCCGCATCTGCCCCACAGTTGTGTATCTGCACACAGCCAGTCGCACAAAGTCGGCCCCAGATCCAGGCAGCCTCTATGGGGCGTCCATGACTCACCTGACCCAGGCAGAACCTCTGGGCCCCTTTCATGCTCCCCCCCCAAATATTGCAATTTTCTTTGAGTTTTCTCTGCCATCCCCAGACACACAAACACACACAGAGCAAGAGTTTCTTTCTCCAACCCCCACAGCTGCAGAGGTGCTTGGGTTTTGCTTCCCCAGCCTGAAGCGTTGGGCTCCTCCGAAGCGGAAGTGAGGGACTGGCCAGGATCCAGCAGGCAACAAGCCTCGATTCTTCATCAGGGCACCTCGGGGACTCTCCTCTGCCCCATTGCTGAGTCTCCAGGTGGGGCAGCCCCTTGGTCCTCTGCCCCATTGGAAGTGGCTGAACGGGTCCTTCCCGACTCCCGGGAGACCCTGGACAGCCCAGAAAACAAATCGATGGATGGTTGGACAAATGTCACTGGAGGCCCAAAGGACCCAAATTCTCCCCCTTCGGACCCTTTGTGGGGAGACCCTCCCTGCTCTCTGGGGGAGACTCTGATGGAGGAAAGATGGAAGGAAAGATGAAAAGGGAGACCAGTATGGGGGAGGGACTCAGTTGCAGTAATGGGGGGGAGACGCTGATGGAAGACCTAGAGGAGGGGGATGGGGTGGGATCCCCACAGGAAAGTCTATCCATGGGTGCTAAGCGTCCACACCAGCTTGATGGACGTAACCATCATCAAACAATGATTGTAGGGGTTCTCTGGTCCTTTCTCCATCAGTTCAAGCACATTGAAGAAAGTAGTCTTTGACTTATAATGGTACATTTAGTGACCATTTGATGTTGGGTCGGGTGGCTTCTAATATACCCCCATGGTTCTTGTCCTTCTTTTTCCCCATTTATTTTAACCCAAATGCATTGAAGGAGGTTTTCGTCTTCTGTTGCGTTTCTAGAGCGGTTTGGTTATTTCTTATATATAGTTCAACTCCATCTCCAATTCTTTTATTAGGTCGGCTTCTTTCTTCTTTCTTTATTTATTTACTTACTTACTTACTTATTTTTATTTATTTATTATACAAAACACAAAGAAAAATAGAAATAGGAAATTAGGGGAAGGAGAAAGAGAGGGGAAAAGAAAGTCTGAGGTTCAAGGGAAAAAAGAGGAAAAAAGGCATTGACTTCCGGCTCTTTTTAGCACAGTGCAAGATTTTAAAAAAAAACATTCCAGACTCAACTTTTTGCTTTTACACATTAATATATAACCAGCCATTTCTAGAACAAGAAATCTATCTAATGGACAAAAGTAAAGTCATTTTAGGTCTGTTTCTTTTGAACACTAAAAGTTAAAATATCCAATTTAATAGCTGGAGAAGGAAAGTGCACAATGGTCCTGAACAGCCCGTTGTGGTGGAGTGAGGGCAGGCTCCCGCCTGAGGCGATCTACACTCTGATTGGTTGCTGCGGGTGGAATGGGGGTGTTTCCCTTTTTTCCCGCCTTTTTCTTTTGGGCGCTGTTTGAGATTTACCTCAGGATGTTCCTGACTGTCTTCTCTGCTGTGAATATTAAATACATTTACATTGATATGAAACTAAGTTTGTGTCAGTGTCGCCTACTTCCTTTGGACAGCAGCTGCGCTATTCCTCCACATTAAACCTCTTCAGTTGCACCTTCCAGTCGTGGGTTTCATCCCACGAAGTTTCGGTGATTCCAACAATGTCACACCTGCCTTTGGGCTCCACCTTCACCCTGTTTCTTCCTCGTACTTTGAGCATCCATGCAAAGGTCTCTGAGTCCCTTTTTGACTGACCACATATTTGGTTTCTACATCTCCTCTTTTGTGTCTGAGTTCTCCTTTCTTCCAATTTGGTTGATTCCTGTGAGATTTGAGCTTGGAATTAGCTTCTAAAACTTCGTCTCCTTCTCACTTCGGTTTCACTTTCAAGGCCTTTGGATGAGGTGATCCGGTTGCTTCCCAAAGCCGACCTTCTGGGTTCTTGTGAGGGGCAGCTCATCCCCTGCCAGAAGCCCCCCATGTGGGTATTGTAGACCATGGTCCAAGAATCCCAATTTCTCTCGAGAGAACCGTCCCCTAAGCCAGGCTTGACTTCCAAGGTGCTGCCTTCCCTTCATGGATGGTTCCCTTTCTTGGGAGAATGGAAGAGAAAACCACCTGTGCCCCTATCTTTTTGCCTTCCATGCCCACCTGCTCCGAGTCTCTTGGCATCCTTTCCAGGGACTTTTTCATTCCTCCCCGCATGAAAGAGGAAAAAGAGATAATAATCTGTGGACTTCATTATTTCTGTCAGCCCCTCAGTCCCTTCTTTGGTAGTTGCTCCTGGGAAACAACCAACCACCCTAGTTTGATTGTCTTGACACCCCCCCCCCATTGCCTACAGATCAGGGGAGTTGTAGTCCTCGCCCTCTCCAAAGTTTACTCCTCACCAGCCATGGCACCTTGGATCCCCTCAGTCATATCTTTGAGAGTTGCTTCTGGGAAACAACCAACCACCCTAGTTTCATTCTCCGTTCTACAAATGGCCGGTTTCACCTTCACCCCATTTATTCCTCATACTTTGAGCATCCGTGCAGAGGCATCAGAGCCCCCCCATCTCTGAAATGATCCGTTTTCAGGGTCCTTCCCTAAGAGATGGAACCATGTTTTTGGGGAGGGGAGGCCATTTAAAGGCTGTGAAGAAAGATGCCCACCAGGCTGGGTTCCCACAACTCGCAAAGCCCCCGAGATCCCACAGCCTCCCACAGGAGCCATTCGGTGTGTGTGAAGGCGGCTTTCCCCTGGTCTGAATACAGCAGAAGTCAGGAGGGCCCTTCCCTGGCCTGGTCATGCGTGTTGTCTGAAGGTGGCCACATCTTGACACCCCTCTGTTACCTAGAGATGAGGGGAGTTGTAGTCCTCGCCCTCCCCAAAGTTTATCCCTCACCAGCCACGGCACCTTGGAAGGGGGAACTGGATATGCTGGAATTCGCCTGGAGGAGAGCTGTTCATAGATAGTCCAGAGAATATGAAAGAAGTTGGAAGGGACCTTTGAGGTCATCTAGTCCAACTCTCTGCTCAAGCAGGGGAGACCCTACACTATTTGTACCATCGAGTAGGAGACCCCATACCATTAGAAGCTCTGCACAAAGAGGGAGGGGGAGGGAGGTAGGCATTCAGTGCCAAAACGGGGCAGGACCCTCCAGTTGAAATGGCTGGGTGAATGTAGGGGGAATCTCGGGTGCCCCCCAATGGCTCCCCAGAAGTGCTTGGGGAGGACTGCCTGCTCGCATTCTGCTCCTCAAAAGGGGGCTTGAGGGGAAGCAGAGTAAGGGGGCCTCCAAGCAGGAGGGGGTCCTGCCCCTTCCCCTCCCTGGATCTGCCCACCTCCTCCCAAACAAGTTCTGGCTTCGGACCCGAAGTAGCCAGGAAGGCGGATCCAGAGGCAGTGGAGGGAGGAGCCTCCTGTGGGGGCAGGAAAGAGGAGGAGGAGGAAGAAGAAGCAAGGATTCCAGGGTTTTCCTCCATCTAAAGTTTATTCTTTTATAGCAAAGCGAAGGGAAGGGAAGTGACTTGGAGGAAGAGTGATGGAGATGAAGCTGCTGTGGGTTGAAAGCCAGGAGAGATGAGGGGACTAGAGTTACAGGTCAGCCCAATATCCCTGGGGACAGTCTAGATGGTCTCCACCCCTCCCTCCCAAGAAAACGAGGCCCTGAAAGGAAGCTGGGGGTGTCTTAGCAGGAGAAGATCCAGGCTGCCATTCTCTTCCTCCCCCCAACCTGCCATCTTCAGCTTCCATTTCTCAGAGGTTGCAAACAGGACAAAGATTCATCGACTACTAAAGAAAAAAATATCCTTTTGAATCGCAAATTGAGTGAAATGTCACAAAGAAAAGGGGGAGTCAGGAAGAACAGCCCACAATCTTGGGGTGCTCCCTCCCTGAGGGATGAATGGGAAGGAACGGCCCACTCCTTCCCATTTGCAATTTCCCAAAACGTGGAAAAATTCTGGTCGAGATTTTAGCATTTGTGTGTGCTTTTGTTTTTGATTCCAATACTTTTTCAGGTCTCTGTAAGGAAAAGCTGCCCAAAATCTCAAAAATTTGCTGTGTGCACAGCAAGGAGATTTTGTTCAGGTATTTTTTTTTTAAATGGAGCAATTCAAGAATTTTAAAAACCTCCAATAACTTTTAGGAGGGGTTCAGATGAGGGGGAAAAGGAGAAACTCACCTGCAGGTGGTTGGATGGGAGTTGCTGGAAGAAGAAAAAGACCCAATCAAGACCCTTCATGGGCTGGAGGACTCAGGGGGACCCCCTCCCCATCAATAGCCCATAACAGATTGTGGGATCTTCCCTTAATAGCCCCTCAAAAACAAATTTATATTGATATTTCTCAAGGGGGCCCTCTTGACCACCTGCTAAGCTTGATGAGAGACGTCCCCTCAATGGTCCCCTCCCCACAACCTCTCCTTCAGCCCCCCAGACTCACCTTTCTTGCTCTTCAGGTAGGAGAAGAGCCCACAGCCAGGAAGGCCACTCCTATCACACCCCCAGAGCAGGGGTGGAATGCTACCTGTTCGGACCGGTTCGGGCGTACCCGAAGGTTTCCCTTTATATTCTAATTTTCTTCCCCGTTTCTTTTCTCTGCAGCCTTTGTGACTTAATGCTGCTCTCAGATGCAAAAGAATATTTTTTTTTCCAGTAGCTGATGAATTTCTGGCTTTTTTGCAACCTCTGAAAAATGGAGGTTGAAGGTGGCAGGTTGGGGGGAGTGGAGACCCCCCAGCTTCGTTTCAGGGCCTCTCTTTCTTGTGAGGGAGAGGTGGAGAACAACTAGACTGACCCCAGGGACTCTGGGCCTGCCTGTCCTTCCACACACACCCCATCTCTCCCAGCTTTGAACCCACAGCAGCTTCATCTCTATCACTCTTCCTCCGAGTCACTTCCCTTCCCTTCTCTTTGCTATAAAAGAGTAAAATTTAGATTGTGGGAATCCCTGGAATTCCTCCTTCCTTCCTCCTCTTCCTCTTTCCTGCACCCTCAGGAGGGTCCCCCCTTCTCCCCTCCCCAGATTGAGGCCTCCCCTGCCTCTGGATTGACCATCCCGGCTGCTTTGGGTCCGAAGCCAGAACTGGTTCGGGAGGAGGGTGGGTGGATCCCAAGGAGGGGAAGGGGCAGGACCCCCCTCCTCAATTTCTCCAGGCCCTGCCAGATAGAGGGGACCCCTTGGAGACCCTCTATTTCTGCTCCCCCTGGAGAGCCTCTTCCGTGGCTTTGAAGCTGCTGGAGCCGGAGGGTCTCCTGGGGTCAGCCGGGGCCTCTTCCTCCAGCATTTGAGCCGGTTGGAGTCCCTCACAAGCCAGGGGAGGCTCCTGCCCCATTTTGCACCCAACACCTCTCTCCCCCCATCCCTCCCTTCCTCTTTGGGGCCCAGATTGTCTCGGCTTCTCTCCTCCAGACTAATCCCCCCCATCCATCTCCCTCCCCCAAGGGGCCACGGCCGGGGAGGGCAGAGAGCAGAGCGGCCTCCCTGGGGTTTGAGGGGAGGCTTCCTTCCCTGCAGCTGAGGATCCTCTGGGCTTTTCCTGCAGCTGCTTCACACTCCTGGCTGAGGCTCAGCTGGTGGCTTGCAGATCCCAAAGTGGCCACTAGGATTCACGTGAGCCCATGTTGCACAGCTGAGAGTCCAGGCTGCCCCAAGGGTGGCACTAGAGTAGGAAGGTGCCAAGTCTAGGGTCTCCCTTGCTCTCATTTCTGTTTTTCTCTTTTTCCTCTCCCTCTCCCTCTCTTTTCTTTCTTTTTCTTTCTTCCTTCCTGCCTTTCCCCCTTCTCTCTCATTTATTTCCCTCTCTCTCATTCTCTCCCTCCAGCTCTCTCATTTTTCTCCCTCTTCCCCTTCTCTCTTTGTTTCTCTCTTTTTCCTCTCTCATTCTCTCCCTCCATCATTTTCCCATTTCTCTCTCTTTCTTTTTCTCCCCTTTCTCTCATTTCTCTCTTTCTGTCCCAACCCTCAACCCCTCTCATTTGTTCTTTCCTTTTCTTCTCCCTCTTTTTTTCTTTCTTTCTCTTCCTTCTCTCATTTGTTTCTCTCTTTCCTCTCCCTCTCCCCCTTCTCTCTTCACTCCTGCACTCCGGCTATTGCCCTCCCCGCAGCTCTTTGCCTGAAGGGGCGGGAGGCGAGGGGTGGCTTGAGCAGAAACTCAAGCCAGCTTCGCTCTGACATGAAGGAGACCGTGGCTGGCACTGAGCTGCCCGCAAAGGATGCCAAATCACAAAAAGGGGCACTAGGGTGAGAGAGAGAAATCGCCATAGTGCCCCTTTTTGCGATTCCACATCCTTTGCGAGCAGCTCAGCGCCAGCCGCAGTCCCCTTCGTGTCGGCTCAGGGAGGGGCAGCTGCTGCTGCCACCGAATGCACGGAGGAAAGAGCTCTGGCTCTCCAGCGCAGCGCAGCACAGCTGGCTACTCACCTGGGAGCGCAGTGGTGGCAGCGGGAGAAGAGTCGCCATTGTCGCCTCATGATCCCGGCCCAGGAGGGTATCCTGCTTGTGTGTGTGTGTGTGTGCACGCGCGCGCACGAAAGATAGAGAGATGAGAGAGAGAAAAGGGGATCCAATAATTCCCTTTTCTCTCTCTCATCTCTCCCCTTCCCCCTTGTGCGGCGGGAGGCGAGGGCTGCCTTGAGTGCAAATGTGGCATGAAGGCAAGTACAGGGCCGCTTCACTCCTGCACTAAGCCTCCGGCCATCGCCTTGCCATGCCGTCCCCCCCCCCCGCAGCTATTTGACCGAGTGCGGCGGGCACAAGATCCAGCCCGAAGTGGCAGGAGGCGAGAGCTGCCTTGGGCACAAATGTGGCGCTTCGCTCCTGCACTAAGGCTCTGGCGACCCTCCTCCTCCTCCCCTCCTTCTCATGACCCCCTGGCCAGCTGTGGCGAGGCTGGGAGGGTGTGCATGAGTGGGGAGACCCTCCTCAAGCAAGCAGCTGGGCTCAGTCAAAGTGCAGCAAAGGCATGTTTGGGGTGGGTGGGTGCTCGCTTGAGAAGGGTCTCCCCACTCATGCGCACCCTCCCGGCCTCGCCACAGCTGGCCAACCCTTCCATCTTTCCTCCATCAGAGCCTCCCCCAGAGAGCAGGGAGGGTCTCCACACAAAGGGTCCTAAGGGGGAGAATTTGGGTCCTTTGGGCCTCCAGTGACATTTGTCCAACCCTCCATCGGTTTGTTTCCGGGGCTCTCCAGGGTCTCCTCGGGAGTCGGGAAAGGCCCCTTCAGCCACTTCTGGTGGGCCAGAGGACAAAAGGGCTCCCCCACCTGGAGGCTCAGCAATGGGGCGGAGGAGGGCAGTCCCCAAGCTGCCCTGATGAAGAATCGAGGCTTGTTGCCTGCTGGATCCTGGCCAGTTCCTCAGTTCCGCTACTTCTGCTGATCACCGGCTTCCAGCAGTTTGGCAGATCGAATCTCACCAGGCTCAAGGTTGACTCAGCCTTCCATCCTTCTGAGGTGGGTAAAATGAGGACCCAGATTGTTGGGGGCAATATGCTGACTTTGTAAACCGCTTAGAGAATGCAGTAAAGCACTATGAAGCGGTATATAAATCTAAGTGCTATTGCTATTGGAGGAGCCCAACGCTTCAGGCTGTGGAAAGGGAACTACACTGAGACAGTGTAAGTTACAAGAAGTGCAAGACCAAAAAACCTCTAAAAGCGATGTTACCAAACAAAGCCAGACCAAAGCCATAGGAAAACTAGAAACTGCCAAAGAAATTAGAATAAGAAATAGAAACATAAAAACAGATATCCCTAAGAAAAGAACCAAGCCAAAGTAATTAGAAAAGCCAGACACACTGGAAAAGAAAATACCAAAAACATTGTAAGATACAACAATATACAGGACATGCAGGAAGAAATAATTAAATTACAAAAGAGGAACGAACAAAAAAAACTGGGACATGGCACCAGGAAGAGATTAGCTCTAAAACATAACTTGGGAAAAAGCAGACACCAAGTTTGGAATAATAAAAAACGATACTTAAGGCCCATCCACACCTCTCTGTAGATTCAAACAGGCTAACATTTGCCTTTCCCCCCTCCCACTGAGATCACTCCTGATATGGAGGAAAAAACAAAAACAAAGCAGGATGAGAACTATTAACTACTACACAAAAGCCATGGAAATTAGACCCAAAAGGAAAGAGTATAAAAATGTAAAGTTTGCAGTAAGAAGTTGCTTGCTTGCCAGGAACGCTTGAGCTGAACCACTGTCACTCTTTGCTTTCCTCCAATAAACTGCTTTCTGGTAGCTGGCCTTTCGAGATTATTATTTGCAGAGGGTTTTTTCCCAGCCGGGAATGAACCAGGAATTTTCTTCCAACAAGGCTGGGTGCAGTGGGTGGGAGTGAAACTCAAGTGCCTCTTCAGCTGTTGGGAGCTGTAGAAAGAAACTCTGTCTCTGTGTGTGTTTCAGTGAGATTCTGTATTTGTGTGTGTGTGTGTGTGCGTGTCTGGGGATGGCAGAGAGAACTCAGAGAAAAACACACTATTTGGGGGGAAGCATGAAAAGAGCCCAGGCTGCCTGGGTCAGGAGAGTGATGGACGCCCCACAGAGGCTGCCTGATCTGGAGCTGACTTTGTACGACTGGCTGTGTGCAGATACACAACTGTGGGGCAGATGAGGACTCTGCCGCCTCCTTCAGCTGCAGGGGGGGACCCGGCTCTGGCCTGCTGAGGCTGGTGCTGGGCCAGGGGGGAGTTTGACCCCTCCAGCCCGCCAGCCCA
>QLTV01001483.1:1258-12714 GCA_003457575.1 Thermophis baileyi
TAATAAAAAATGTAAGAAAAAAAGAAAAGAAACATGTAACCGTGATACCTATTGTCATCGGGGCACTTGGTACCATGTCCAAGAATTTCACAAAACACATCAAGAAATTGCAGCTTCCTGCAATAACACCAGCGGAACTGCAAAAGACTGCGCTACTCGGAACATCATATATTTTAAGAAGATACTTGGTTGATACCTAGGATGCTGGCAGCAACCCGTATCAACCATTAGCACCAGTCAGTGGTATTTGTGACACTTTTAAATGTTCAGTTGACTGAGTTTCATGTTTAATGAATAAAAGAGATAATAATAATAATAATAATAAAGTCTAATAGTATCATTGCAATTGATATACTGTGATGGAATTACTGGTCCAGGTGGCATATACAAAAACCATGTATCCAATGGGGGTGGGTTGGGGGAAGGCCTTGCTACTATTTTTTCTTGCATGTGACTACCACCTCAAATTCCCTTTTTGCAGCCCTTGGAGACCTTTCAGACTATGATTTCTACACACGGATAGAAGAGCTTTCTACCATTTTGAAACAGAAATTGCATAAAAAGTCCTAAAAAGGGAATGTGTAGTTAAACAGCAGAGGAAAGCTCCAAAATTCATCTTGATTACCCAAAGAGTATCCAGAATAACAGAGTTGGAAGGGACCTTGGAGGTCTTCTAGTCCAACCCTCTGCTCAAGCAGGAGACCCTGTACTGTTCCAAACAAGTGGCTGTCCAGTCTCTTCTTAAAAGCCTCCGGTGATGGAGCACCCCACAACTTCTGAAGGCAAAGCCATTCCACTGGTTTCTGCTTTGATTTACTTACCTATTTCAGAGGACAATTCTGTACAGTCTAACAGTGAGCTTCAGTATTAAACGGAAACGCTCTTTTGCCCATAAAAGTCACATGGATAAAGTCATAAAGGAGGCATTCTTGATGGTTATCATGTACTTGTTCATATAAGGTTCCTGGAAATCTATCAAAGTATGAGCCTGCATTTCTTTAGAAATACTGAGAGTGTGTCAAGGGAGTCAGAGAAGATAAAAGAGACTGTAAACAAAGACTGATGCCACCCCTTCAAGATAGCCCAGGTCAGAAAACAGACTCCACAAGGACTACTAGACTTTATTACTTAGGGTCAGAATCTTGAAAGTGGCTCTTGAAAGCTTGGCAGAGTTTCTTTCTCTCTATCCTCTCTAATACCATGCAGAATTATGGCAGGGCTAAGGTGAAACCATAGTCATAAACATCCAGATATCTACTTTGCTCCCACATCTCCCTACACCAACAAGCTCTAGTCATTTCTAGTAGATTGGACTATTGTAATGAGCTTTACATGGAGCTGCCCTTGAAGAATATTTGGAAGCTTCAGCCATTGCAGAATGTAGCAGCCTGGGCCGCTATGTGTACTCCTAGAGCAGTACATACTATACTTCTACTCTACAGGCTCCAGTGGTTGCCAATTTGCTTCTGGATCCAATTCAAGGTGCTGCTTTTAACCCTTAAAGTCTTTCAGCGCATGGGCCTGGGTTATCTGAAGGATTGCCTCTCTCTAATAGTATCAGCTCAGCCCATTAAATCTGGCAGAGAGGGCATGTTGTGGATACCATTTATCAAGGATAAATGGATAAATTGGATTGGATTAATAAATAAAAAAACAAAACAAAACTACCCCAACCCCAACAAGTACACATCCAAGATTAGAGGCACCTTTTCATATGCCTCCTCCACCATGATATATGCCATCATCTGCTAGCAATGCCCCTCTGGATTTTACATATTTGCCCAGATAGAAGATAGGTGGCACCAGGCTCAGCAGTAGCCCTTGTGAGAATGAACTGGGTTTCTTAGAAGACCACAGATTAGCATGAACCAGCAAATGTGCTGCAGCTGCCAAAACAGCCAATGCAGTTTTGGGCTGCATTGACAGAGGTATAGTGTCCATACCTCTGTATGCTGAATGATTAGACCAGTGGTCTCCAACCTTTCCAGCTCGGCGGACTAGCAGCAATGGCGAAGGTGGTGGGGGGAGAGGGGATGGTTTTGCGCTTGGGCTGCTTTCACAAATGCTCACTCACCCACCACTTCCGTGGTCCGGTTCTCAGTGGCTGTGGCCCAGCACTGGATTGTAGACCAGCAGTTGGGAACCCCTGGATTAGACCACATCTGGAATGCTGTGTCTAGTTATGGTTATCACAATACAAAAAAGATGCTGAGGAACTGGAAAGAGTACAGAAAAGAGTGACAAAAATGGCAAAGGGCTAGGAGGCTAAATCCTATGAAGAGTAAGTAAGGGATCTTGGTATGTTTAGCGGCTAAACTTTAGCCTAAAGAAGAGAAGCCTAAGGAGAGACATGGCAGCAGTCATTCAATACATGAAGAGATGTCACAAAGAAAAGGGTGTGAAATTCCCCCCCCCCCCGTAGTATCTCAGGATAATGTAAGAGCCAATAGCCAAGCCCTGCAGTATAGTGAGAGATCCAAACTTGAAGCAAGGAGGAATTTTCTGTCTGTGAGAACTATTAAGCAATAAAACAGCCTGCCTCCTGAAGTCATGTATGCACCATCAATGGAGGTTTTCAAGGAAAAAAAATGGACATTATTTGTCCAGGATATATGAGGTTTCCTGCACAGGATAGGGGGTTGGATTAGAAGACCTTCAAGATCCCTTCCACATCTATAATTCTACGAGCATTTTCAGTCCATGTCCAGAACATAAGGTAAATACATCTCAAGGTTCCAAAGGTGAAGAGCATCTCAATATTCATTCACTGATAATGATCTCATTTTTCTTTAATACATTAAAAATAAGATAGATGATTCTTCTTTGTTCCATTCAGTGCATCCCTTGTTACTTTTGATTGTCAGCGCATTCTTAACTCTCATTAGTCATTATTCTAGCTATGCTGCAATTACTAGTTGGCATGAATAATGGCGGTGGAAACTTGTATTTTGATTATCATGATTATTTTCTCCAAGGACAAATTGTATGCAACTTGTGGGTTAATTGGGAGGTCCCAAGGGGAAAGCAGAAAAAAAAATCAGATGAAAACAGGAATGAAAGATGGATGCATGCTTTTATATGACAAAAAGTGGTAAAACTAGAGGCACAAACGATTTGGAGAGCATTCCATGAATCAGTGGAAACAACACGATATATTGATTTCATTTCACTATAGACTGAAGATGGGACTGGGCCTCAGAAGGGAATTGGTCATTGGATACCCTTTTCCTATCTTCTAGCCAACGTTTGAGGCTTTTTTGAGCTCCAAAGTCACAACGAAATCAGGTGTTCTGGGAGCTGCAGCAGGGATAAGAAAGAAGGGTTCAGATGCAATAAGGAGATGGAATTTGGACAAATGAGAAACAGGCCCAAGAGAAGACTGAGAAATTTGCACGATATTCCACTCCATTGAAACATATTGCTTTCTGAGCAAGTCTGCTTGTTCCTTTTGATTCATATGGCAAGATAAAAGGCAAAAGCAGAATTGCTGTAACACAGACGTTTCTCTTTCTACCTGGGAATCTATGCTAATAAATTTTCTGCAGTACTCTTTTTTTGGTTATTTAAAATATTTCATTTCTGAAGATCCTCTTACATAGTCTCTATTATTTTTAGCAAATATTTTACAAAGAGCAAGTGCATTTTGTATGAAACACACATATATGAAGCCATCAGTGAGACTTCAGCCAGTATTATAGTTTTTAAAAGCATTTTCTTGTCTCTACAGGAGACATGAGCTTGAAAGAACTACAACTCCTTCACAAGGAGTCTTTGGAAAAAAGTCCTGTGAGACTATTTATGGTTACGCTTCCTTAAGGTCTTAATGATCCCTGAATACCTTTGTTACTTCATGAGACTTCTAAGTGTCTGTTAGCAAACCTACAAACACGTATAGGACCTTACTCTATGGACCTAGCTATGTATATGGCTTCTCTGTTCAGCTAGATTGTTCTATCTTTTCTCCTCTTTTCTCTTTCATTTTCATCTGATCCACCAGCATCACAAGATGCTCATAAGTAGATTCAGTCACTGCCCTTAGAACCCTCTCTGGGGAGAACTGGAAGCTGTAAAATATTGATCTATCTTTCTCGATGAAGAAAAAAAATAGCTTTCTTGAGGCATATTCTTGGAGGCTTTTAATATATCAAGAGCAATAGCTCTTCCATAAATCCTTAATCTGCCCTGTTAAGATATTTAAATTTAGTAGCTGGAGCAGTGGGGTTCTCCAGTGAGCCAGAACATACAATTGTGTTTGATTGTCTGGAGAAATTTGGCTCCTGTGTGAGGCAATCTGCGTGAGGCAATCTGTGCTGTGATTGGTTGCTGTGAGCGTGGAGGGGAAGTTTGCTTGACTATCTTGTTTAGTGTATATATAGATGCAAAATTTATTTATTTATATAAAACTACAACTTTGTGTCCGTGTCTCTGACTTCATTTGGACACCTGCTGTGCAATTCCCTGACATGTCCATTTTGAGAGAGAGAGAGAGAGAGAGAGAGAGAGAGAGAGAGAGAGAGAGAGAGAGAGAGAGAGAGAGAGAGAGAGAGAGAGAGAGAATTTTGCATCCCCTATCTTCAGTCCAAATTGGATCCCACATCTCTGCCCTAAATAGAGATTGGGTTGCCATAGCAATTTTCTGATAATGGGCTATATATTCAATCTCTGGAGGCCACACAGAAAAAAAATCCCTTCTGATAATCTAGTATCATGAACGTTGTGTAAAACCCTGTATATGGGGACATGACATAATGTAACATCCATATCCCCCTGCTCTGAGAATTTAAGGAAGTGTGGACTGTGTATACCATTCTCATCGATTCCTTCCGATAAATTTTTCCCACTTGGAACTAGGATCTCTGGCATCTATAGCCATTTTTATCTGCAGGGGGAAAAAATTGTCATGAGCTGGGTTGAAATGTCCTCCACAGCAATGTATCACTGGGTAGCACCTCCCAACAGATCTTTTCTTTAAACTGTTTCCTAGATTACTGATCCCTCCTGATAAAAGAGTGTGAAAATAAAGTTATAAGGCCAAATTCTATACAAAGAATTTTCAGTTCTTGGGATAGACCCAAGGCTAAACTATCCTCACTTCTCCCTTAACGCTCAAATTTAACATCGCAGCTTACTTGTTAATTTCATCCCTTTATAGGAAGCATGCCTGCATTTTTTTTAATTAACTCTAAGCACTCCCAGAGTACTTGGCATACAGCAGCTTAATTACAGAAGTTTTTTTTTTTAAAGGGAATAATAGAAGGTGCTGGAAGATTAGCACAGCAGGGTCATAAATAAGGCAAAAAGCCAGCATGATATTGTACACTTGAAAAACTATAGAAAGGCTTTCACCTGGCACCTGTAAAGGACAATGAAGATGAAGTCAGAGACAACCTGTTGAATGAAGAATGGGTGGCCACAAAAGAGAAAGGCTTTTCTCATTGCTTGTCCGCCTCCTAGGTAAACCACACAGGAAACATGACGAGATGAGCTAATTCTACTTTATTGTAAGGCAATATTAACAGAGCCTGAGAGTGCAAACTTTTCATCACCGCTTTTAACTGCTTCACCCATTAAGGTGAGCCCTTCCTAAGTTTCTTTCTCTGATCATTAAGCCACTGGGGCAGGGGTGAAATCCAGCAGGTTCTGACAGGTTCTGGAGAACCAGTAGCGGAAATTATGAGTAGTTCGGAGAACCGGCAAATACCACCTCTGGCTGGCCCCAGAGTGGGGTGGGAATGGGGATTTTGCAGTATCCTTCCCCCAGGAGTGGGGAGGGAATGGGGATTTTGCAGTATCCTTCCCCTGGAGTGGGGAGGGAATGGGGATTTTGCAGTATCCTTCCCCCAGGAGCGGGGAGGGAATGAGGATTTTGCAGTATCCTTCCCCTGGAGTGGGGAGGGAATGGAGATTTTGCAATATCCTTCCCCCAGGAGTGGGGAGGGAATGGGGATTTTGCAGTATCCTTCCCCAGGAGTGGGGAGGGAATGGGGATTTTGCAGTATCCTTCCCCTGCCACGCCCACCAAGCCACGCCCACCAAGCCACACCACGCCCACCAAACCACGCCCACAGAACCAGTAGTAAAACAATTTGGATTTCACCACTGCACTGGGGACTCCTGCCCCACTTGTGTGATTGTTTCCTAGGCAGCATTTCTTTCCCTCATTTCCCAAGGTTATCTGCACATTTTATTACATTGACTTTCTCACCTCAAAGGAGAGTGGGAACTGGGACAGGACTTTGGAAGCTTACCTGGAATGTGTGTTGCTAATTTAATGCAAATGTTTAGGTTTACACAGTTCTTAAAACTGGATTTGGAAGTAGGCCTGCAGCCATTGTTTCCGCTGGAAGAACTTACAGAATGCACTCCATATCTCTGGTTCCAATTAAAACCCTGCTACAAGCAACAGTCCTTAAATGCAAGGAAGTGTAACATTTGTTATACTCATGAAGTGGCAAGTCACCAAGACATGTTGAAAGCACCCACTGGGGATTTTAATTCCACTCTTTCTGCAATTAATCCATTCAGATTTATATTTTCCTCCTGTCAAAGCCACTGTTTGAATATTGAACCTATGAGCAATGAATGATTTCCAGTTGCCAAGAAACCAATGAACCTTTTTCAACGTTTCATTTTAGAGTACCTTTGTGTTGAAATTCATCATACTTAGAAGACACAACTTACTTTAACATTAAAATGTACCCAAATTATAGTCTTTTTTTTTTCCCCTGAAGAGAATTCCTGTAAATCTCCTTTCACTTCCTCTCTATTGGTTAACTGTTTCTTTCATTTACAGGTAGTTCTTGACTTACAACAGTTCATTTAGTGACCGTTCAAAGTTACTACGGCACCCCAAAAAGTGACTTATGATCGTTTTTCACATTTATGACTGTTACAGCATCCGCATAGTCATGCAATCAAAATTCAGATGCTTGGCAACTGACTCATATTTATGATGGTTGCCGTGTCCCGAGGTCATGTGACCACCTTTTGCGACCTTCTGACAAGCAAAATCAATGGGGAAGCAAGCCATTAAGACTTAAGAACTGCAATGATTCATTTAACAACTGTGGCAAGAAAGGTCGTAAAATGGGGTAAGATCACTTAATAACTGTCTCATTTAGCAACAGAAATTTGGGGCTCAATTGTGGTCATAGGCTGAGGATTACCTGTATATCAAAAATTTCTAGAAACAATATCAAACATTTTTTATTAGGTTATACTGTAAAGTATTATAAAATGCAAAATACAAAAGTAAATAAAAGAGCAGTGAAAGGGGAGGGGAAGGGGGAGAGAGAAGTGAGGAAAAATAGGGAAAAGAAAAGAAAAAGAAGCATTGACTTCCGATTCTCTCTGTTGCAGTAGAAGAGGGCATTAACATCAAATCACAGCTTTCTGTTTTTCCATAATAAAAAGAACAAGCCATTTCTATAAAGATCTATCAATCTAATCTGTAAAACCCAAAGTCAAAATTACATTCTTTTTCACATCAAGCACGAAATTCAGAAGCGGTTTCCATGTGGAAACAAAAGTACTTATTTATTTTTTTCTTTAATCAGAGTAGTCAGTTTTGCCATTTCAGCCAACTCCATTTCTAGAAACAATATGATAATGGTCCTGATTCTTGCCTGGTAACAAGATCTGATAAACTTGCCTTGGAGGAGACTCAGCACAGAAAAGACCCAAAGACAAGTTGGACATCAATGCGGCTGAATCAGAGACAAAGAATCAGTTGAGGAAGAGGAAACCATGAAGAACAGGTTCAGCAACTAGACTAGCATATTGAGTGGTTGGCCGTTCTGTATTTAAAAACTGTTCTTCAAGAACATCTTCTCAATTCATAAAGGAAGAAGACCCAAGATTTCCACATTCCTGAGGAAGGTCAGCCCCTATTTTCCCCTAAACTACACTACACAGAATTATCCCCTTTGGCTTTGCTCTATACCAGTGATGGTGAAACTTTTAGACACCGAGTGCCCAAACTGCATGCGCGTGCATGCGCAGCAGAGACCTAAAGAGCAACTGGCCGGCAGGAGGCGGGGCATCCCAACACCGGCAGCGCAGCAAGAGGTAAGATCTTTTTCTTTCGTGAGCTTCTGTTTCGTCACTTGCAGGGAAACAGAACCTCACGAAAGAAATGCCACAGAGATCTGACCTAGGGCGATGGCGCGCGTGCCAGCAGAAAGGGCTCCGCGTGCCACCTCTGGCACGCGTGTCATAGGTTCACCATCATGGCTCTATACTGATAGTTGAGGCTGATGGGTTAGGTTAGCTGACTGGGAGACAGACTAACACCATACAGGGTGAATGCAAACCAAAATACTTGGCTGGATTAATTTACTATAATTAAAGATTTTCAATGACTCTCAGCAGATGGCAGCACCTAGCTGACCCTGAAAGATCTCGGAATTTAATCAAGGTCAATTCAGTTTAATACCTGGTTGAGGCAACCACACTTGAGAATTCCCAGGGTGTTGGATCGACTGGGAAGTTGTATTGAAAAGGAGATAGTAGTCTTGAACTCTTCCCCCATTTTTCCCACTTATAAGATTTAAATCAGCTCAGGCACTATGTGTGCAACTTAACAAACATGTACTGTAAGTTCCTCCACACACAAACCTGGAAAAAATTACTTAGCAAGCTTTGCGGGTCCTATTATTGTATAAATCATGTAGAAATCCTGAGTCTTTTATATGTATTCTTACTTGTAATAACTAAGGTTAAGAGGGCAACCTGAAAAACTTAATCTAACGGCGACTAAGAGTAGGAAGAGCAACAGTCATATACTAGAATCAATGTTTCCCATATATATAGCCAAAATTCTAGAAGATTAAATGCCAGCTCTATGGGGGCTGCTGTTGTCATTTGGAGGGTTCCTGGTAAGCTGAAGAGATGTGGGTTGGTATATCTTTCTCTCTAGATCTTCTCATATTTATTCAATAAAATCCTTTTGGCATTTCACACTGGATGTTTTGGAGTCCTTAAGAATCAGCTGTTTTCTGGCTGTATGCCGGGGGGGGGGGCAACACAGTAAATGTGTTGGAATTCATCACACATTTACACATGGAGGTTAAAAAAAAGACTACGGAAGAACCTTCTCTAGAATATTATTGGATGCCATCTCCAGCAGCTAAGCTAACCTTCCAAGCATCTTTATCTTTAGAAACACAATAAGTTGGTCAATCTATGGTCCTACTAGCCTAATGATGCTTCCTACAATTTCTGACACGATGTTGTTTTGCCCCACTTAGAGACGCCAAGAACTGAGTATGCAGAGTACACACTTTATGCTTGAGCAAACCTCCTCTTGCCTCTTTTATTGCTTTTTTTTTTTTTAAATTTAGCTCCCTTATAAGGATCAGAATATTTGGAGTTCTGCAGCCTTACAGTCTACTGGGGTGGAAAACACAAGCCTGCATTATTAAAGAGTCAGTACTTAGAAAGTGTTTTAAGAGGCTGTTGAAATGTCACTATGATGATGGCTGAAATGTGCTGCAGTCGGTATATTATATATCAAGTTCCTGAAAATGAGAAGAAACCCCTATCAATTATGATCTGTCACATTGCAAGCACAGTGTCTGATAAGCATTTTACTTATATTTACTGTCTGAAAATAAGCTAGACAGAATGTAGCTATTATAGTAAGAGAATAAGCTAGACAGAATCAAAGTGAGACATAGCACACTGCATTAAAGTTCTAGACCAGGGGTGTCAAACTCAAGGCCTGGGGGACGGATCCAGCCCACGGGGTACTTAGATCTGGCCCGTGGGGCCGTCCTGGAAACAGCGAAGGACCGGCCTGCAGTGCTTCTGCCAGCGAAAACAGAGCTTGGGAGCTTGTTTTCGCTGGCAGAGCGCTCGGGCCACCACAGGTGCCCCCGACAGGAGTGATGTCGAGCTGGCCATGCCCACCCTGGCCATCCGAGGTCAAACACAAACCTGATGCGGCCCTCCATGAAATCAAGTTTGACACCCCTGTTCTAGACTGTTTTTGTTTTTCATTTTAATTTTAATTATATGAGTGTTCTTTTGTTTTGCATCCCCTTTTAAGTGTCTTGCATTGAATATTTTAATGGTTGGATGTTATTCTATTAGGCTTTATATTTTAATAGTATTGTTGTTATTTTATTTGTATAGCAGCAGGGATTGTTTTTTTCAGAATCTTCAAAATTAATTTCAAAATTATCTTAAACCAGCCTACAAAGGTCTTTGATTTAGCATAGATAAAAATATAATAAAATACCACAAGGAAAACCATCTAGCACAACATAAACTTTATTATTAAAAGTGATATAAAGAGATGTTTTAAATGCACATGGACCCTTACATGTACAAGATGATTCAAGTTACTTGTGACTACGGTAAGAAATAAATAAAGAATACCAGAGCTTCTGCAGTCAAATAAACTATAGTTTCCCAGTTCAGTAAGAGGCATGAACGTACAAAAAGAGTGTTCTGTGTAATATAGTAGCTCAGATAAAATAAATAACTTTATGATATTTATTTGACATAAGAAATAATTATGGGACAATACATTGTGGGCAACTCGATCCATCTCTCTCTCTCTCTCTCTCTCTCTCTCTCTCTCTCTCTCCTATTGGAGACTATGAGTCTGTTTCCTCACTGAAAAAAAATTCATATTCTTCAAAGCCATGTTTGATTCCTTCCCATCTTCTCCTTCAATGCATAAAATGCCATTGCCTATAATTATGTAACATCATGGGACCAATATAACCTTCCCTTTTGCTAGCTTTCCTTCCTGCTGTCTTTCCCATTTCTAATCAATTTAGTAGCTTTGCTTTTCTCTTATATAGTTTCAATGTCATCTGGGCCAGGCATAGTTTTATTTATTTTATTTTATTTTATTTTATTTTATTATTTTATTTTATTTTATTATTTTATTATTTTATTTTATTTTATTTTATTTTATTTTATTTTATGTGTGGTGTGTGTGTGTGTGTGTGTGTGTGTGTGTGTTGTATGGGTACATGTGTGTATGTATATATACACACACAAACACACACAAACACGTGTGTGTATGTGTGTGCATATAGTGCACTCTCTGCTTTTTCCTAAGTGAATTCATTTGGCACAGGTGTGTGCCACGGTGCTATTGTCTGTGCGAAAGGATGAGGGTGCAAACAACTTTTAGAGAAAGACGCCTTTCTTCGGAACAGAACGGCCGAAGGGTTGGGATACTTTAAGGACACATTGATCATTATGGAGGCTGACTTCATAGAGCAGACTTCATTAAATGTAGGAAACGTTAATCCCAAATTGGCAGGAGCGTGCACTTACATACATCCCAACAGACGAGGGTGGGTAATGAAAGCCAGAGCAGCACTTATTACACTGCCCTATGTATAATACAGCAAGAACCAAATTATTGCCTTTTCTTAGAATCGATCCCTTTGGCCTTAATGCTGGTAATCTGGTTCTCTATTGTCTAGGGGATGGTT
>QLTV01001483.1:13421-37181 GCA_003457575.1 Thermophis baileyi
CTGTTGCTAATGACAATAGGACAGGAAAGGAGCTCATTCTAAAAGATACTTCATAGATGGAGCTTAGAGGTTCAGCTATGGCGGTGGAGAGCTTTTTTAGAAAGTAGGCACATATTCCATCAGAACCAATAGATAGAGATGGCTTTAGTTTGTGTAGTGCCCTTTTGACGGTATCTTCAGTAAAATCAGTGTGGATTAGATCATTGCAATTGGTTGAGGTATGACTAGGAAATGAGGGGGAGATGCCATTGCTGTTGACAAAGACTGAACTGAAAAAAGTGTTAACGGCATCACCGTTACAATCTTCACCATTTTGCCCTTTTAGAGGTGGGATGGTCTGTGAGTCTTTAAGTTTGGCGTTTACGAAATTATAGAATGCACGATTGGATTTTGTGTATAACAGCTCTTCTTCCTGTTTGCAGTGGTAATTGGTACATTCTGTTTTTATTTGGTGGCATAAGGTTTTGTATCGGTTTTTGAAGTTAGCTACATAGCCAGTTTTATTTTTCTGCCAAAGGGATTTTTTTGGGGGGGGGATTGGAGTTTCCTTATTGATAACGGTAATTTGTTCTTTTTGACTTTGGGAGTTACTAAAGGTACATATAGATTAATGACTCTTTGAACTTCAAGTAGAAAAGTGTTATAATAGTCTTCTGCAGAGTTGCAGTCATTGAATAGGATTTGCCAATCTAGAGATGAGAGGTCAGCAGCTATGAGATCATAGTTTGCTCTTTTGAAGTTGGGTTTAGGAGTCCTATTATGAGATTCTTTGTATGGATGTAAATTTAGGCAAAAGTCAATCATGGTGTGGTCACTGTTGGAAAAAGGTTCTTTGATATGAAGGTTATAAATTGTGTTTAAACTGTTGCAGAAGATTAGATCGAGGCAGTTGTTTAATCTAGTGTTGATAGTTACCAATTAATCGAGTCCTAAAGTAGTGACGGCATTATACAGGGTCATATGTATTGTTTCAGTTGAGCACTCATTTAGGGTCCAATTAATAAGAGGTTAATTGAGGTCACCAAGAAAGATAATGGGATATGGGCATGAGGCTGCCTACGTTAGTAATGTAGTTAGTTTGCTCGCATGATCAAGGTCATAATCAGGGGCTCTGTAACATAATAGAAAGCGAATTATGGTATTTAGAGATAAATCACAGATAATGGTCTCAGGAAGAACAAGCTCTTGTGTTACTTGAATATTTTTCAAATCTAGGGACTTTTTGTAGAAAATAGCAACACCACCTCCTCTTCAGATCGGTGGACATGGTAATCACTTGTAGTGATAATGGAGTCAGGAAAGGATTTGTTTAACCACGTTTCGCAGACAAATATTAGGTCAAATTGAGTCATATTTAGTAGAAGAAGAAACTCTGGCATTTTGTTTGCGAGGCTTCTTGCGTTGAGTAGTTTGCATTTAAGGTCAGTTGCGGTGAACCTAGATCAGTGATGGCAAACCTTTTTTGGTTCGCGTGCCAAAAGGGGGTGTGTGCGCGCGCTAGCGCGTGCACACATACCCACACCCATTCCCTCCCCCCCACGCAAGCCTGGGATGGTGAAAAATGGGCAAATGGGGAAACCGGAAGTTCAGAAAAACGCACTTCCGGTTTGCCCGTTGGGCTGTTTTTCGCACTCCGGGGCTTCAGGAAGCTTCCCTGAAGCCTCCGGAGTGCGAAAAACAGCCCAACGGCAAACCGGAAGTGCGTTTTTCCGAACTTCCGGTTTGCCTGTTGGGCCGTTTTTCGCACTCCGGTGCTTCAGGAAGCTTCCCTGAAGCCTCCGGAGGGCAAGACGGCCTTCCCCAAGGCCGAAAATCAGCTGGCCAGCGCGCACATGCGCGCTGGAGCTGACATAGGGCAACGCCTCGCGTGCCCTCTGATATGGCTCTGCGTGCCACCTGTGGCACACGTGCCATAGGTTCGCCATCACTGACCTAGATGATCTTGGGAGCGTGCATACCTAGTACTGGATATTGGGGTGTTGGGGTTGTTGATTGTTGGTTGTTATGATGTTGGGTTGTTGGGATTGTCGTTTGTTGATTATTGGGTTGTTGTGGTTGTAGGGACGTGAACCGTTGGTCTTGTGCTTGATACAGTTGGCACGGTAGTCGATGTATAGGTCAGTCTCTCTACGATCCAGGTGTCTTTTGAGCTCTGTGCGGAGCTCATGGGAGCGTGCACGTTGTAATATTGATAGGTCAGGTCGCGAACATAGTTTATTATGGTTAGTGTGGTTTCTAGCAAGTGTGTTTATTGAGTGGATAAATTTGCATTTACTGGCCTCACTATTGCAAATGACTCTGCAGAAGCGAGGAGCCATTTTGCCGTCATTGTTTTTGTATTCTGGGCCGTCACAGGAGATATTTAATAATTTCCTCAGGAGAGATGGTCGATGCCGGAAAGTTGCTGATGATGCTGTGAACCATAGTGATGTCATCTATTTCATTGTTGTACTCAAGTCCAAATAAGATGGCGTTTGGACACTTCTTTTCACGTTCAAGTGCATCTTTGATGAGGATTGAGATGTCAGTAGTAGTGTAGCTGGTTCCATGAGGTTGTGGTTGAGGCTGAGGTTGTTGACATGGGTTAGGTTTTTAAGATGATGGGTCTTCATTTTTCTGCTTTATATCATCTTTTTTGAGAGATGCTACAATGGTGTTAAGGGACTTTAATTGCGCTTCAATGGTGTTGAGGAATGCTAAACGAGATTCAATAGAGTTTACCCTTTCTTGCAGGACATTGACATTGTCTATGTTTATGTGTTTATGGCAACAGCTACAGTACAGAATCTTGTAGGTTCGGGTGTGCTTCTCCCCTCCCTCGCTTTATTTTTGTGTGAACTAAAAAGGGGCTGAAGAAGATGTTTTCTCAAATTAATATATTGGAATGGGCTCAAGCCCCGCTTATATGATTGCTGCCTTGGTAACGCTCCTTGTCCTTCAAGGCCATTCCCAACATTCCACAGCCGTGGTATACAGATAGAACTGGTCTCCCCCAACAGTTCTTTCCTTGATTAGCAGACTCTAATGTTCTAAAGCCCTTTTCACCTATCAAGTGGCATTTTATAACACTTCAGGGATCCATTCAACAACCTGCAAGATCAGTTTGCATTACCCTTCCAAGATAAGGGAGGTTGCTCACTGAGATTAGGCCCTAGGCATATTTATGTGAGAGGGAGATTTGGTCAGATTTTCTATATCGCAGTTCAGATGCTTTAGGCACTATGATAAACTAAAATGGATAGTGATACCGGAGAGTTCAGAATAAAAGAGAAGGAATATCACATTTAATTTATGTTCTATAAGCTTACTATAAACTCTTCCTGCTGGTTGGAATA
Organism: Thermophis baileyi; assembly: GCA_003457575.1. Lineage (NCBI taxonomy): Eukaryota > Metazoa > Chordata > Lepidosauria > Squamata > Dipsadidae > Thermophis > Thermophis baileyi. The sequence goes on from QLTV01001483.1 coordinate 16,757, forward strand.
GCCTTCTGGAACTGAGCCTCTAGAATCAAAGTGATTTTATTCCTAAAAATGAAACATGTAGAATCTCATTAGGAAGCTCGTGAGTCATGCTTCTCTCCTTCCTCCGCCAAAGTGTCACGCTTTTTGTCTGAAACTAAAAGTGTATTTTTATCTATAGGTCTAGTTAGTATTAGAAACAGGTCAATAGCTATTTCCATCTTATTTTCCATCAAACTGTCAGTGGCGATTAAACATATCTAACCGCATTATGCAATCTAACTGCTGCTCTGATCAGCTTACTTACTACTGTATTTTAATGGAAGCGTTCCTGTTCCCAACCACTGGCATGGCAATTTTACAAATACCAAGGTCATGAGTTCAACCAAGTTAGTTTATGCTGTTTCCGTATTCATGGTAATAATATGCTTGCTCCTTTTGCCTTTCTTTTTTAATAAATAAATAAGCCAGCATTCTTCAATCTCCATCTGCCAAGGGGCTAACAGAACCTGAAGTCAAGGACTATAGTCTAAATCCAGATTGCTATCCTATTGCACATGAGATAATAAATCTATATGCTGACTCCACAATTTTCCTCTACATCTGAAAGGCTGCACAGCTGACTACTTTCTGTTCACCCATACATTCATACACATCATCCAGATGCAGTACTAGGAGATACTGTAATTTTCACATAGGTAATAGTCTGTCTTAAAAGATGAAGAATGTCCAAGCGTTCATCTTCTCCATTACTGCTTACAGTATAAGGTAACGGAGTAAAACAAGTAAAGTGGTTCTCAGGGTAGTCCTTGACTTACAACAGTTCATTTAGTGACCGTTCAAAGTTACAACGGCCCTGAAAAAAGTGACTTATGACCATTTTTCACACTTATGATCGTTGCAGCATCCCCATGGTCACGTGATTGACAACTGGTTCAAAATTTACGATGGTTGCAGTGTCCCAGGGTCATGGAAACCATCTTTTGCAACCTTCTGACAAGCAAAGTCAATGGGGAAGCCAGATTCATTTAACAACTGTGTTTGTTACTAACTTAACAACTGCAGTGATTCACTTAACAACTGTGGCAAGAAAAGTTGTAAAATGGAGCAAAACTCACTTAACAAACTTCTCACTTAGCAACATAAAAGTTGGGCCTGATTGTGGAATCGGTACAGACTGGGCCTTCGTTTCAGGGAGATGTGGGTTTTCATATCCACCTTTTTCATGATGACATACGTAAAAGATGAAGGTGAGATGGAATTGAAGTAGTTTTGACAGCCTTTGGATAGATCCTGAACAGATCAAATAGTGTTTTAAATTGAAGTTTCAAAAATCCTGTTTATTTTTCCACCAGTTCTCCCACTCTCTCACAGTCCAACTCACCTCACAACAGGGTTGTTGCTGTGGGAAAAATAGGAGTAGGAAGGCATGTTGGATATGTTAGCCATCTTGAGTTATTTGTAAAATAAATAAATAAATAAATAAATAAATAAATAAATAAATAAATAAATAAATAAATAAATATAAACAAGATGACTGACTTGTTGACAGCAGTGATGGATGCACCACTGGAAACCTGAAAGGTTAAGGTTGGGACATATTATCCTGAAGGAGGTCTAGTTATGGGTCTGTTAAGCTATTAAGATTCAACACTAATTGATGACACCTAATCAATTAATGAAAATTATACATGGTCTGGGGGGGGGGAGATCTTATTATATGCTGCTACAAGTCCTTCGGATGAAGTATCCTTTCCTTTCATTCATTGCATGAAGCATCCTATTGTAAGTATAAGATCACTGTTCTTGCCGTTTGATGCCCTGACCCTTCAGAGAAAGGATTTTACTCTGCCATTAAATATAGATAACTCTAGGGATTCAATTGATGAGTTGAAGACTTGCTGGGATTTGCCCTAATGGCCAAGCTGGCTTTGGCAGTTCCCTTTTTTTTTCAGTGAATAATTTACGAAGGCTCTCAAATGCTTTCAAGCAACTTCAATATAAAATTGCAGCTGACTCCTAAGGAGAATCATATAACGGGTTTGCCTGGGGTTCCATGGCAGCTTAGAATTAAAAAGCACTTAATGGTTGGTTAATCAATGTTGTAATGTTATAAAACGCAGCTTGGTTTTTAAAAGAATTCCCACATGATGCGGGCTGAAAATGTGATTACAGACTCAGAATTAAAATGTGTAAAGAAGGGCTCTTGAAACGACACCCAAAACAGCCAAGGAATGATTACTCTGCAGATGCATTTTTACTCTTGAGTTGAATAGCAATAGCAATAGCACTTAGACTTACAGTATATACTTCACAGTGCTTTACAGCCCTCTCTAAGTAGTTTACAGAGTCAGCATATTGCCCCCAACAATTTGGGTCTTCATTTTACCGACCTTGCAAGTATGGAAGGCTGAGTCAACCTTGAACCAGTGAGATTCAAACTGCCAAACTTCTGGTGGCCGGCAGTCAGCAGAAGTAGCCTGCAGTACTGCATTCTAACCACTGCGCCACTGCGGCTCTGAATCCTACATGCATAGCTACTATCACAACAGCAGTAAAACATTTCATATATGAATAGCATAATGAAGACAATTTTTTTTACATCTTGTCACCCTAGTTAAATTGCAATGCTCAATTCACACATTTGTTTCTGAGCAGCAAATTCATAGTAGGTAGGTGGGTTATTGAGAAAGCAGCTGATGTGGATACATCTTTGTAGGTGAGCTTATCTTTCATATTTCATCTGCCAATCAAGATTCAGTAGGAGGATGGTTTGCTTTTCATTTGTCTGAAGACTTCAATAACTTAGCACTTTTCAGATTTGAGGGACTGCACTTCCCACAGCTCTACATCCTACCAAGCGTGATAATTATGAGTGCTATGGTCCAACAGCTGGAGAGTAACTAGACAATAGAAGGCTGAGTCAATGGTTAGAGTTTTTAGCTATGGCAACAGAATTAAGGACTGTCTTTCTTGTGAGGCTGTTTTTTAGTGCCTTTTTTTAAAGTTGGGGAAAATTATACAAATTTGGGCAGTTGTTCTATTAGAAGGCTTTCTCCCTGCCCCTTTATGTCCAGAGTGAGATTGCACTTGGTTCTTGATCATACTGTTCTCATTTCTCAGAATTCTATACCTTTTATTCTTCTACTCAGCTATTTTATTACATGATACTTGGGGGGCATCTACAGAATAGCAACATTTAAATAAAGGTGTAAATGTAAGTGTAATTCAGTACCACAGCAGATTTCAGCCCTTTACAAGAAGCTAAGTCAAGAAGCCAGCTTTGCCATGCTATAAGAAACATCCTTTATTGTTGTAGGGGAGAATAACAGAATCCTGAAAGCTCACCCAAATTTCTTCCTGCTCCATCTTATATGAAACACAATCACGATGGAGTTGCGTTTCTTTCTCCCACTTCCCTCTATATCTGGACTGTATAATAGCTTCTCTGAACCCCCCTTTAGTAGCTCTTTCATATCTTCCCCAATCAGCTCTACATTTTATTTTATTTTAATCTCATCTTTATTATTTTTAAAAATAATTCAAAGTGAATAAATCCACCACACCTTCTTCCTGAGCCGAGGTGGCGCAGTGGTTAGAGTGCAGTACTGCAGGCTACTTCAGCTGACTGTTCAGCAGTTCAGCGGTTCAAATCTCACCGGCTCAAGGTTGACTCAGCCTTCCATCCTTCCGAGGTGGGTAAAATGAGGACCCAGATTGTTGGGGGCAATATGCTGACTCTGTGAACCGCTTAGAGAGTGCTGTAAAGCACTGTAAAGCGGTATATAAGTCTAAGTGCTATTGCTATTGCTATTCCTCCTATTTTCCTCACAACACCCCTGTGAGGTGAGTTGAACTAAGAGAAAGTGACTGGCCCAAGGTCACCCAGCTGGCTTTCATGGCTAAATGGGACCCTAACCCTAACCCTAACCCTAACCCTAACCCTAACTCACAACATCCTGCTTTCTAGACTAGTGCCTTAACCATTAGACCAAGCTGGCTCTAACATTTAGGAGTGTGAATACAATCTCTTTATTCTGTGATTGGCCAATGGAATGCATGATTCTTGCCATGTATTACGCAATTTGGACATAATCTCAGTCTGAACAGCTGGAGACAGATTCAGCATTTTAGTTTAGATATCTCTTTTGTAGCCCAGGTGTTCTCAGGAATCTGCTGGATTCCCTAGCATTGCTCATCAACAGTTGTGTCATGGATTAGCCAGAATTTTCCTGCTCTTCGCCCCAGCAGACTGGCTGGGAGAATAAATTTGCTCAAACCAAGTCAGTTATCATGCTACCAGGGCAAGAATGGCAGAGAATATTTAGGCCCACATTTCCAAATTCAGTTCTACAGAAAGACTTGAACCTAGAGCTGAACCTGCTTTTGAGAGGCTCCACCAACAAATCTCTTCTGCTCTGTTTTAACCATACACGTTTCCATAAGCAAACATTTAATAATGTGAATTATTGATCCTTAACATTTGCACAGTCCGGGGGTAAGGAAAGGCTAAAATAGATGAGGCTGTAGTCCTTCTAAATACAATCATCTTTAAAAGAGCATGTGAGTGCGCGAGAATGGATCAACTTCTGGAGAAAGGAAGGATGTAAAGATAACACAACCAAGTTAATAGCTTAATAAATGCATGCTTTTTATTTGTCAATTTTAATAATAAAGCTTGTAGCATCCAATTTAGATTTCAAGAAGAAAGTGGGAATAAATATACCTATAGTGCTAGAATTGGTTTTTTAAAGAAAGAACAGATCTGCGCAAGACCACAAAACCAGAAGAACAACTGAGTAGAGAGGATTTATTTCCAGTGTAAGTGCATATATCAAGAGAGTGAGTAACCTTCCAGATGCTGTTGAATTCAGCTATTGCTGAATATTACTGTTTGCAAAAAAGAAAAAGAAAAAAAAGAACAGAAACTCCAGGGACTAAAAGAATGTATTTTATTAGATATATTCTAATAAGAATGTATCTAATAAGATTAGAGCCGTGGTGGCACAGTGGTTAGAATGCAGTATTGCAGGCTAATTCTGCTGACTGCCAGCAGTTCAATTTTCACCAGGCTCAAGGTTGACTCGGCCTACCATCCTTCCGAGGTGGGTAAAATGAGGACCCAGATTGTTTGGGGCAATATGCTGACTCTGTATACCGCTTAGAGAGGGCTGTAAAGCACTGTGAAGTGGTATATAAGTCTAAGTGCTATTGCTATTAGAATACATTTAATAGAAATCCTTCCTCAAAACCTCCTTTTCTTCAAAACTCCTGCAAATTTGGCATAACTTTCTATGTGTTGTAAGAATAATGTTTAAGAAACAAGGGACCTTGTTTCTTATCCTGTTGTGAAGGATATGTATTCGGAAATGTAATGGGTTATATAATAAAATATTTTTTTCATAGCACCTGGAGTTTTATCCTCTTGTTCCTCTTCCTCTACGTTTAGTATAAGCCTCCTTTATTGTTTTTCTTTTCTTTGATTTGTCTTCTTAACCTGTAATCCAGCAACATTTTTCCTATGGCTAATGTATGGGATACAGCATGAGTGTTAACTTAGTTGCAATGGCCTTTATTCAATGTTATTTTTATTTTGCCTTTTTGTTTAATCTGCTGCTTTATACCTGTTAACAGCCTTACTCTAATCCTAACTTTATTCCATCAGCAATAAATTCTATTTGATTGATTCAACATAACTTTGATTTCAATCGATGCTATTCTGGCACAAAATCTTTGTCCCGAAACTTGATATGGAAGAGTTAAAAAGAAGAATAGCAAAATAACTGTTTTCAGCTAAAAGGTTCCCTTTAAGTAGCTCCCTTTTGCTCTTTATCACTCATTATTTGTCAGGCTTTTGGTTGTCACATTCATTCTTTATCAGATTAATATACTTCTGCATACAAGAAGGGATGAACAGCAAATAAAGACTAGCACAAACCATTAGCAAACATGCTGATTTAAACTCTGTCACTTTTCTCGCCTGTAAATAAATGTCCTCTTATCCTAGGCACTCATTTGTCAAACATTTACCTTGGTACCAAAAAGGCATTCGTGCAAATACCAAGAAGGGTGAAGGGAAAAGGGCACTGACATAGTTAAATGTCTCAAAAGCGATCGCCTATTGATCTGGCCTCAGGATTCATGGGAGAGATGGTGCTAGACTTGACTTTGTCCCCTTTGAAAGACTGGAGAAGGGGTGAGAGCTTCCGAGGTACAGGTAGTCCTCGATTTACAACAGTTCATTTAGTGAACTTCGAAGTTACAACGGCACCGAAAAAAGTGACTTGGGACCATTTTTCAGTTACGACCTTTGCAGCATCCGCGCGTGATGATTTGATCAAAATTCAGACGCTTGGCAACTGGTTCTTACTTATGACCGTTGCTGTGTCCCAAGGTCATGGGATCCCCTTTTGTGACCTTCTGAGAAGCAAAGTCCATGGGGAAGCCAGATTCGCTGAACAACCGTGTTACTAACTTATCAACTGCAGTGATTGACTTAACAACTGAGGCAAGAAAGGTCGTAAAATGAGGCAAAACTCACTTAACAAATATCTCACTTAACAACAGACATGTTGGGCTCAATCGTGGTCGTAAGATTATCAGTATCAGTGCTGAGAATTACAATGAGAAGTGGCTATTACATCACTGCATAGTGGCGCAGTGGTTAGAATGAGTATTGCAGGCTAACTCTGCTCACAGCCAGGTGTTCGATCCTGATGGCATTCCAGGTTGACCCATCCTTCCATCCTTCCGAGGTCAGTAAAATGAGGACCCAGATTGTTGGGGGGGGGGCAATATGCTGACTCTGTAAACCACTTAGAGAGGACTGTAAAGCATTATGAAGCGGTATATAAGATTAAGTTCTATCGCTATTGCCATTGCTATTTCTCCATACTTGTGAGCTTCCTCACCCACTGTGGGACCCAGGACTAAATGAACTCTTAGTCTGTGGTTGAGAATAGGCTCTTCTTATTTTCTGGGAATGGGAGAGAGCTGCTGCTCAAGATGGACAATGCCTCCACCCATCAACAACTTTCCTTATTTTTTCTTCTTTTCCTGGGAAGGTGAGAGCTGGCCCTTTCCTTAACGTACGCAAAAGCACATACACACGCATAGCACCCTCTGTTATAAATTTGAAATGGAATGAAAAATATGTAAAGTCCAAGACTTTGTCCCAATCCAGATGACTGTCCGGGAACAGCTGGGCAACAACCGCAGCATTTCTTGGGCCTCTTTCTTTGAGAGCGAGGGTGGCAACTTTATGCTCCACAAAGAATCGCTAGGGCTTATAAGCACGTGGGGCCTTAGCAGCCCCCGTTCCCCAAGGCCCTAGAGTCTCCAACAAAATTTGAAAGAAAGCCAATTTTGCCTATCCGATTTTAAGCCCTACTGAAGAAGCAGGTGGCTGGTCTGAGGATGGAAACAGTTAGCTTTGGTAAATGCCTCTTGCGGCCATTTCCCCTTGTAATTCGCAAAAAAGCAAAAAAAAAATAAAATAAAATCAGCCATCTCCTTTTTCATGATGTTATAATGTGAGTCGACGACGTCCTTAAAGTTGACTGATTTATAGTTCCCAACTCTTTCTCCATGTTTGGAGGCTGTGAGGGTTGGATGGAGAAGAGCAGGCTTTATCTCAACCCTAGCAAGATTGAGAGGCTTTGGACCTCCGGATAAGGTACCTTCTTCTTTGGAGCTGGATAGGGTTGCACTCCCCTAGACTGACCCTTTGCTCAATCTGGGGGTACTTCTGAATGCCTGTCTCTTGCTCCAAGAGTAGGTGGAAATTGTAGTCCAGAGGCCTTTGCACAGCTTGATGTTGAGCTCTACAGGCAGTCCTCGACTTACGACTTCAATTGAGCCCAACATGTTTGTTGTTAAGTGAGACGTGTAAGTAAGTTTTGCCCCATTCTTATGACCTTTCTTGCCACAGTTGCTAAGTGAATCACTACAGTTGATAAGTTAGTAATACGATTGTTAAGTGAATCTGGCTTCCCCATTGACTTTGCTTGTCAGAAGGTCGCAAAAGGGGATCACATGACGCCGGGACACTGCAACCATCCTAAGTATGAACCTGTTTCCAAGTGTCTGAATTTTGATCACATGATCATGGGGATGCTGTAAAGGTCGTAACTGTGAAAAATGGTCATAAGTCACATTTTTCAGTACCGTTGTAAGTTTGAATGGTCGCTAAACGAACTGTTGTAAGGCAAGAACTACTTGTAGTTGTACCCATTCCTAGACCGAACTGCAGAGATGGAGTTTACTTCTGAGTTCAATTCAAGGTAGCCATAAACCTATAAAGTCCTACATGGCACGGGCCAGTTATTTGAGGGCATGGGCCAGTTAACAGCCTGAACTCCGAACAGCTTGGTGTGGTGGCAGGGGTGGCAGGGTGTGTGAAAATGGGAAGCCCCTAGTTGCCACCACTCTGCACTGTGCCCACTCGCTTCCCTGCCCACCAGCTCTTCCTCTCTTGGGAAGCCCCCGGCTGCAACCGCTGCTCTATGCTCTGCCCACCCTCTCACTCGCTTGCCCGCCCAGGTCTCTGCCCTGCTGCCGCAGCAAATTGGCCGTATTGAGTTGTCCTGTAATAACTTGGCACTGGTATGTTGATAGAGGTGACTTGGCAGCGGCAAGCTGGCCACGCCAAGCTGACAGCACCGAGTCATCCTAGACCCCCCTCTCTGGTTACATTTACTGTACCATAAGGTCTGGCAGAAAAGGCACTTTATGGGTCTCGTCCATTAAGGGATGTCATCTGATGGGATGCAGGAGGAGAGCCTTTCTCTACTGCAGGGCCTGCTTTTTGGAACATTATCCTGATCCCTCACCCCCAGAGGCTAGATTGACCCCAACCCTGCTTGCCTTCCGAAAGGCTCTAATATTTATGTCAATGTGCCTGGGGATTTTGGAGCCTGCCAGATGGCTTTACTGATTGATCCATGACTTTCACTTGCATGTCTTTTATGCTTCTAGGTTTTATTTTTGGTTTTTAAAGGAGCAGGGGCATTGTGTTTGTTACCGATTTCTGTATTTTGTAACTTCTTTTAATTAATGGAGTGCATTTAGGATATTGGCTGCTTCCGAGCTTGTCTTTGTAGCAAAAATACAGAGCTAAACTATCCTTAATAAATGCATAACACAAAATGAAATTTCGGAATATCTCATTTCCAATGGCAGACTGGGCAAAAGCCCAAAGAGCGGGTAGGCACGAGGGTGTGGAAATGATGACGTGTGCTTCATTTGCAAATGCTGCCATTTAAAGGTTGCGTCAGACCTCAAGAAGTGCGTAAAGGTGTGTTTGCATCATGACAGCCTTGTGTACATGTCACCATTTTGGCATCATGGTGATTGATTATGCAGGCTGCTGACTCAAGATAAATATATCGTTGAGGTACACTTATAGGAAAATGCTCAATGCAAGGAAATTTGATTTTTTTTTTCAAGGAAGTTTTATTTTGCAAAGGGAAGCATATTATAGGATGTCCTCAAGTTTATTCTGATTTCAGAAAACATTTAGACCCCATCAATATTTCCTCCGTTTAGAACAAAGAGGGGTAAGCGGTTTCCTGCAACAGAAAGCTCCCTTTGCGTCAGTTACATATGAGGTTTTTAATTTTAGTTATCAGTTGATTTTGTTTCAGTCGTTGCTTTCGTTTTCGTATTTTTCCACAGTGAGAGCAAGGCAAATATATATTTGTATTGATCTGTTTTCACGATGACATTAGCTTTCACATTTTCCTAAAAGGATCATGAGTCACAGCTTTCTGGTTCAGCAATTTGCTTGGTCATGTAGTCCTCTGCGTCAAGAGCTGGGGACTGCCCTCCCCTCCCCTCCCCCATATTTGTAAGTGTGAAAAGCGAATCTTCTTTTACAAATTGCTGCTGTTCTTTCACATGTCCTTGCCAGTTATTTACAACCTCACATTTATTTGCCATTGGAAGAATCTTTTTTGCCTGTTGGTATTTTTACAGAATTGTAAAATTCTGATATTGAATTATTATTCAGTTGCTCCTCTATTCAAACCTCTACTTGCTTTTCTTCTCTTACATCAATAAGACTGTTTCCCCCCCTTCTTTTCATGCACGTCTTGTAAATGTAAATAAATAAACCACAATAAGTTGTTCCTACTTCTCTGTTTTCGTTTATGAAGAATTTCTATATTAGATCCTTAAATGCTTTCTAAAAAAATCAACAAATCAGAACTCACGTGTCACAAATTTGAGTTAGGATTGCAGAATTCTTTTGTCCTCTACCTCTCCTTATCAGCAAAGTTTTGGGATGGTTGTAAACTTGGTATTGTCTGATCCTGTTCATCTCTTTTTGAGATCAGACATAACTAACTAGGCCTGCTTACTGCTACTCCATCCATTTACATATCATACTGAAATAAGTGGAGAGGAAAAGCAACCCCGTGAAGAGAGGTTACAAGGATATCTGTGCTCCTTTCTACAGTTATAAGTCAGGCACCACTGGAGGGAGAGTGCAAGACTTAATACAGGTAGTCCTCAACTTACAACCACAATTGAGCCCGACATTTATGTTGTTAAGTGAGACATTTGCTAAGTGATGTCAGCTCCGACGAGCCATCCGGCACAGAGCTGTCATTCAGGCTGGGGATCAGGGCAGCGAGAAGATCGGCATGCAGCCGTGACTCTGTGGGTGCTGGTGGATGACGTCAGCCCCTACAGCAGCCAACTATCAGCTGGGAGTCGGATACAGATACCGGCTCCTAATGCCGCTTGAAGAGCAATTACGCTGGGCGTGGGCTGCAAAGACAATCTTCTAACACGGATTGGAGGGCGGATGATCACATGGGTGTTGCGCGTGAAGAATAAAGGTGGTGGGCGGCACACAACACACAGATTCGACACAAACTTCTCTTTGCGTGTTTATCAGTTCGTGCCAGAGAAGCGGAGTAAAAACCGAATACAAACTAGCATTGGTTTTGTGGTTATTTCTACGGATGGTTGTGGTTATTCTGGAACCTGACAAGTGAGTCTTGCTCCATTTTACAACTTTTCTTGCCACATTTGTTAAGTGAATCACTGCAGTTGTTAAATTAGTAACATGGTTGTTAAGTGAATCTGGCTTCCCCATTGACTTTGCTTGTCAGAAGGTTGCAAAGGGGGATCACATGACCTCGGAACACTGCAACTGTCAGAAATGGGAGTCGGTTGTTAAGCCTCCGAATTTTGATCACATGGTTATGGGGATGCTGCAATGGTTGTAAGGGTGAAAAATGGTAATCAGTCACTTTTTTTGTGCTGTTGTAACTTTGAACAGTCACTAAATGAACTGTTGTAAGTCGAGGACTACCTGTATGTGTGGATATGTTTCACAATATAATGGCCATGGGCTATACAGTTTCAATTTGGCCTTCAAACTCATAATCACTATGTAAGCGTCCCATTTATCAGATTTTTCTAGTAGCATGGTGGCATGCATGGTTAGGATAATGGGTTGGAGGTTAGCAAGCCTGCGTTTGAGACTCAGTGCTGCCATGGCGTGGGATGAGTTCCTGTCTTTCACTCCAGCTCCTGCCGGGGACATAAAAGGAGCCCCCAACTGGGTGTCCCCGGGGCAATGGTGATGTCACCGGCTAATCCTTTCAACCTGGAAGCACCTCAATGTTTTCAACACGAGTGCGATGCAATCAGATTTTTGCTTCTATCACAATAGCACAAAAATAGGATGCCAAGAATGATAATGGGATTAAAAAATCACTCATCCTGGATTGAAGTAGAACATGCTTCAAAGAAAAATCAAGTTAATCACTCCTAGGGTTTGATGATTGTATTCATAGCTTTCCCTTCTTTTGTTCATCATTCCTTGATCGAAGTTCAAAGTCAGGTTTCATAAATTATGTAAAACTGATTGAAATGGAGATTCAAATGTTTTATAGTGAAAGAAATATTTAAAAAACAAACAAATAAACAACCATTTTCAGCAAGATGGAGCAAACAAAAAATTAAAAAAACTTTTCACAAAAATATTATCAACAGCCTTTCCTATTCTTTTTTTTTCTGCAATAAAATGTATTTAGTGTTAAATAAATTCTTCCTCTGTCATGCTGGTAAGAATTAATTGCAACTTAAAGATGGAATTTTTACTTGAAAAATGTTATATAGCTATATACATTATATAATGGTTGTTTATAGCTGTGGCACGGTTCCATTAATCACAATGTCAAGGAAACATTGATGGCAGATTTCTTTGTTATTCTGTATCTGCTCGTTCATTCCCCGGTTACTTTTCTTAATCAACACGAAATTTGAATCCAAGGTGGCTAACAAGATGACTTAATCTTACATTTAAAAGTTGGTGACAATATTTAAAAATGATCAATCGGCTATTCAAAATAATCCATCTCAATGATGAATTACCATGAGGAACAGTGTTCACACACAAACACACACATGTCTGCATTCATTCTCTCTCTCTCTCTCTCTCTCTCTCTCTCTCTCTCTCTCTCTCTCTCTCTCTCTCTCTCTCTCTCTCTCTCTCACACACACACACACACACACACACACACAAGCTTTCTTCACCTTTGCAGGTTGGGAAAACTGTCCTATTTTTGAATATATTCAGTGGTTTTCACTACATTATTGTATAGAATAGAAGTGGAAATGAAGGCATAAAATTATCACTTGTGATTTAGAACACCATTTAGATTCTACATCTTGCCTGCTTTGGTTGAAACTTTTGAATTTTCTGCTTCAGTCATTAATTTATTTAAATGTATTGCCCATCCAACTCCAGAAGGATTAGGATATGTTGATTATCTCAGGTCAAGGCAGTAATGTGTACTTCAAACTCTTTATTTCTTAGTTCAGTTTCTTGTCAAAAATATAACAATACTATTACAGTTCCTTCCTTCAAATACTGTGTAGACTTCCTTCCTTCCTTCCTTCCTTCCTTCCTTCCTTCCTTCCTTCCTTCCTTCCTTCCTTCCTTCCTTCCTTCCTTCCTTCCTTCTTTCATCACTCCCTCCCCCTCCCGATTTTACAAATTTCAAAAACATAAAAAACATGTAAAAATCTAACTAAGCAATAATTAAAAAAAAGAATTACAAAGCACATCACATATTCATCATCAAATTCAATTATTTTTAAAATTTCTAGATTAATCAGAATGAATGATAATAATCTATTGTAAAATGTAATGAAAGCTACGGCAAAAGAAAACACATTGCAACTTTTTTTTTTGTCTTTTCAATAAACATCTTCTAAATTCATTTCTTTGACTGCTTCTTTAAGATTGCTTGTCGAGGTGGCGCAGTGGTTAGAGTGCAGCACTGCAGGCTACTTCAGCTGACTGCTAGCTGCAGTTCAGCGGTTCAAATCTCCCCGGCTCAAGGTTGACTCAGCCTTCCATCCTTCTGAGGTGGGTAAAATGAGGACCCAGATTGTTGGGGGCAATATGCTAACTCTGTAAACCGCTTAGAGAGGGCTGTAAAGCACTATGAAGCGGTATATAAGTCTAAGTGCTATTGCTATTGCTATTGCTATTGTCTCCTGGCCTAGACAAGAAACAGCCTGTCCTTCAAGCTACTGTTTTAGTTTTAAAAGTCTATGCAGGGAATTTGGGCGTCTTTTCAACCTTAATTTACGTTGCATTATGTCAGATATTTGTTTCTTTCATGTATAAAGTGGGTAAGTGCATATGTATTACTTTGATATCAAAAGAGATGCAAAGGTGTCATCTCTTAACTTCTGCAGTCCATCATTTAATTCCTTTTTACCTCAGCTTGACTTTAGTGTTAGCACTAAACCAAATTAGGAGAAAAACACAATGAAATACAGGCAGAAAGTTGATAAAGGGTCTGGCTCACATCAGGCTTGTGATGTATCATTTTATTTTATCATTTGTTAAACATCTATCCTATTTTTCCTCTAGGAGCAATTTTGTGTAATACAGTATATACCCCTATTTTCTTTATGCAAGGTTTGACTGATAGATACTGACTGGCCCAAAGACACTCAGTAAGCTTTATGGACTTCAGGTTGGGCTATCTTCCAAACACTGGTTCTAGTTGATAGTACCCTTACCATACTATCTCTGTTTGTGAAGGCAACAGATAGAAGAACAAGTAAACATGGAATTGTCTATTACGTTTGTTTTTCTCTTGTAAAGAGACTATCTGAGAGCTTTTAATCTCCTTCCTTTTCACGCTCTTCATTCACAAAAAGAAAAACACCCCTCCTGATTTCTACTGCTCTAAACGTTGATGGTCCTGCTCTTTTGCCTCAGCAGGGAATTCACCAAAGCTGCTGAAGTCATACATTGAGCAGATAAATAAAGGTTGATAAATATAGAGTTCATGTTTCTGGATGATGGAAATTTCATTAGAGTCTATTTCCATGATCAATTATTAAATACATTCACCCGAGTCTTTCCCCTTCTGGCCTATCCAGGCCTAATATATACTAATCTCTTGTAATGCCATGAGCAGATTGTGAACAAAGAGGCATTATATTACTCTCATGTCCTGAAGATTTCTGAGAACGCTTTGCTGAAATATTGTGTGTTACAAGCATTTTTGGGGCTCTGGAGGTACCAAGTGATCTTAATCCAGCACAAAGAAACATTAAGTAGAGTTTATCTGAGTGGAAGCAGAAGTAATTCTTCCCCTCCTTTAAAAAAATACGGTAAAGGATAGCCCATCAGTCGACAATACAACCCACCTTTTTGGATCACATTTAGCCCACACAAATTCACTTTGCATTAACAATACACTGGGATGTGTAAATTACAGCAAACTAATGGCCCTGAACTCAGTCTGAATAATTTAGATTTAGCTTTGTGGTTTGGAGGATGCTGCAACGCAAATTCTTACAGCTTTTCTAGTCTACAAGAAAAATGATGCACATGTTGTCAAATAGGCTTTCAACTCAATGCCTCAAGTCATGTGACATTCAGTCTGGAAACATGAAACACCTCAGTAATGTGTAATTCTCCAACAGCCTGGGATATGTTGACAGAATGATTAAGAAACAAGTGAATAGTACTTTAAAATAAAGCCCGAGCGTTCCTTGGTCTTTGATCTGTGTCTGTATGTACATTGGAAGGAGGGAAGGTAGGACTAAGATCAATCAGCTTCAGAATACATCAGCATTTTGGTATCTGACAAATCTGTGAAAGAGTATTCTCCCCATTTTGCATTCTCTGGATTTTTTTAATTTATTTATCTTTTTTTTTTTTTTGTAACTTTGCCACTGAACGTTGTCAGAGCTTTGTGTGAGCCTTTACTGGCTCACACGAAGGATTCTGAATGAAGAAATAACCCTGAAGTCTGGTGCTTGTGTAATTTATTTCATAAACAAAGTGTAACGTGTCAGTGTGAAAAAAAATAATAACTCCCATTGATTCAGTTGCATTATCTTTGCTGCAATAATGAAAATGAGCTGTTTCCGGTAATTGGGGTTTGCAGTGTTTTTGCCATCAGGACAAGGTAATGAGTTATTGGGTAGTCTCTTCGGTTGTCCTAAAGTATCTTCTCTTGTTACCTCCATTTACACCTACTGGTTGTGATTCCTCTCTGAGAAAGTCAATATTGGGCTCAAGCATCTGTCATATATTTTCTGTAGTAATGTTTCCTGCAAAACATTCTATCCTCCTCCACATCCATATATTTCATGAACCAGGATGACTCTTCTGAACAAATAATTATCATTGGGAGCTAACTTTTTGTTTCTGTTAACGAACTTCTCTTATTATTCTTATCGGTCTGCTCCTATCAAATAAGCTGACTTAGTAATATTTGCTAAGTGAATATGACATCGCCATCACAGTACCCAAGTAGAAGAATGAGCTATTTTCAGAAACCATTACAAAAGCCTTCAACACCCAACAACAATCCATTTTAATTCCTTAAAAGCTGACGGAATCCTTTTTCTCCTTTGCTTTTGGCACTTTCCACTCTGTAACCTAGGGTCAGCTTGCATTGCTACGCAGCAGCCAGAGAAAAATCAATTCATTCCCAAGAGATAGAAATGCTATCGCAAAAGGTCACCATACCATTACAGTGCTTGCAGTTCAGCATGGAAACCTTGAAATGGTGCGCGTGTACCAGGTTCATCTAGACAGACTTAGCTGATTAAGATAAGCCTTGCTTTGTTTCTGTCTTCTGGGCTGTTTTGTGCTAGTACGATAATTTGTTTCATCTAGCAAAACATGGATATCCATTATACTTTAGGTCACCAGGCTGGGTAAACCCGATTGTTTTCTCTTTACTTCAGCTAAGGAGAGCTGGGTCTGCCTGATCTTGAAATTTCCACTATATTAGTTGGTTCGTGTTTTTTCAGCACACCTCCAAGCAGTGTTCATCCATGGGAATGAAGCTATGAAGAGCTTCCTTATTTGTTATTCTATCCCTACTTTTATGTCTCCTGTTCCTCAGACTGGTTAGAATTCCTTTCCATCTCTGAAGAACTTTAGCATGCCTGGAGACGCATTATAGACACCTTATCATTTATTGCCCTAACAAAGCTAAGAGGGAGAAAAAATGTCCTTTCATTCAAGGACTCAGGCTTATGTTTCAGATTTAGAAATACTTGCATCACGGAACCTCCAAATGTCTTTCCCAGGCATTGAGGTTGTGTTGTGGCTTGCCCGAGTCCTGCGCAGCTGCTCATGGATCCGGAAGACCAAGAACCGACCATGGGGTGGCAATATCATCCTGTATCTCTGGCACCTGAGTCCGAGACCGAGGAGGACGCAGGGCCAGAGGACGAGAATCAACCAGGGCCTTCTGCACCTCCCCAGAAGGAGATGAGTGACTCCAGTGGAGAGGAGGAGCCTCTAATTGATGCTAGGGCACGCAGGGCAGCTAGCAGGCAAGAGTGACTCTGCAGGAGGAGGTCTCCTCACCTGTAAACCTGCAGGCTGATGGGCCACACACTAAGACTATTTAAGGTTTCAGAAAAGCTGAAACCGTCGCTGGAGACAACGCAATTATTTTCCTGGCTGATGTCAGAACTTTGGATATCTTAGTTGGAATTACTCCAGTCCGGGCTCTTGGCCAACTCCAGTAAGTGAAGATAATTCGGGACTTAATGACCTGTTTGCATTTTGGTATTTTGACTCCTGGCCAAAGTGTTCTTTGATTCTCAACAAGAACTGTGTTGGAAAAACTTTAGCAAACTTACTACTAAGCTGCATTATTAGTAGTAAAGTCTTATTTGTTTTGCAAACAGTGTGTGTGTGTCATTTTCCTGGGGGCTTGCCATGCTGGGTCACAACAGGTTGTTTATGTGCAACTGCAGGTAGGGAGATAAATGATGTGGGTCTAAAACTAAGCTCCACCAAATTGTCAATGACTTGGCTCCTGATTTTGCCATGTTGGTGGGAGAAGGCGGACTGGAGCTTCCACCTTTGTTCAAAAGTTACTTTGGAAGTAGGATTTGCCAAAGTCCCTCCTCATTTAGAGACAATGGTGCTTCCACAGCAAAATGCTAGCTAAAGAGACATCTGAAAATGGTAGGCGATAAGGACAGGGGCAAGGAGGCCAAGATTTGGGGTCTGGACTGACAGAGATATGGCAGGACACATCATCTCAGCATCATTTCTTTCTTCATTTTTAAAGATGTCCACAATAGCAACAGCACTTAAGACTTATGTACCACTTCATAGTGCTTTACAGCCCTATAAAGTGGTTTACAGAGTCACCATATTGCCCCCAACAATCTGGGTCCTCATTTTACCCACCTCGGAAGGATAGAAGGCTGAGTCAACCTTGAGCTAGTTAGGATTGAACTGTTGGTAACTGGCAGAATTAGCCTGCAATACTGCATTCTAACCACTGTGCCACTATGGCTCTTGCAAATATATGTGTTGTGTAAGCAAAGGGAATCAGTGAATGAACAAAACAATCCTTTGCCATTATGTCACAAAGCCAAATTATTATTTTTTTCTGCACCTTCATAGTTTATGAGTATTTTGAACTTTGCCTTTAAGGCAACTTACTTGGCAGGAAGCCTTCCTCTTTCCCACACAGGAAAATAAAACAACAGTATCTTCCAGCTGTTCCATGTGCTGTCCTACATTTATTTGCACAGTTTGAAAAAAAAAAACTGCTCAAGGATAGTTGGGCAACCAATTGAGAGAAGAAAGAGATAACTGAAGAAACAAATCAAAAGGTTTTCTTTTTCACATTTTCCTGATGCATAAACCACAAAACAAGTCCAGTCCAGCCCAACACCAATAAAGTGAATTGTGTTAAAACAAAGTGGAATGGATTACAAACAAAAGAGTTTGTGATAATGAAGAAAATGAGAGCTGTTGAGTAGTGTGTGGTGTTGAGACATTACTGAACAACATGTGCTAGTTGCAGGTTGTTTTCTAAATTTAGTCCAATGCATTATTTTAATCTTCAGAACCATAAACAATTATAAAGGACCACCTGTTTTGTTAAAAACTTCATGGGGTGCCCTTTTGATACTGACTTTATGATGGAGGAGAAAATGTTTCACACCTGGATTTGCTTGTTGGGTTTTCAAAATGCACTTTGAATAGTGTATAATATTACCCTTATTTACTATTTCATAATAGAATAACACTAAAGAAAAGAAACATTATTTTCAAAGATAGCTCTATCAAATGGGCAGTGCAAACTAATGCACATGGTTCAGATGGACTTCCATGGGACTTGTTTTCAAGGTGCATTTAAGTCTATCGCCAGACTGTTCATTTGATAGCCCAGCATACTTGAAAAAAAAATGTTTTAAGTGGTTGAGTTTGTGCCTCAACCCCTTCAAGGTTCGTTGTTCCATGAAACTTTCTATGACTTTATCTCAAATCTGTTAACTTTTGTATAAAAGCGATGTATAGGATAAGATCTAAGATTCCTCCACTATGCATTCGTCCTAAATCTCAGGTCACTTTTTGTATTGATCAGACATAATGTTTAATAAATGAGATCCTCCTCTGAAGTCAGGACAGAATGGTGAAGTCCTTGACCAAGGAAAGGACGTGATTGTGATTGAACAGCTTATCTGAACAAGGAAGTGAATATTACATAGGGATCTGCTCATATCATATGATCATTGCCAAGGGCTATGTCATCCCTGTGCTTGTTAATAATTTATAGTGATCAAATATAGCATTTGATGTCCCCATGCCCTCTAGTTTATGGATTTGTTTCTTTGGATGAGCTTTTTACCTTCAAAACCGTAGGGTTCAATGTCAGATTTCCCTTATTGTTCTAATTACTTGACCTATAATATTCTCAAAATTTGGGGGGGAACAGCAGCAGTGCTCATGGATAGCCTTTTCAAGATGTTTTAGGATGGAACATAAAATTGCTGATGATTTAGGGCAATTTACAGAGTAATAAAGAAGTAAAACAAATGTGTTTGCTAACCATGCAAACAATTACATTTGAAGGTGGATTCCGGGTTGCATCATCAAGAAGGGGGATGGAATTTGCCATTTAAAAAAAGAAGAAGTGGTTGGAAATGATTAAAGACCATTACATAATGTGATATTCCTTTGGAGAAGATGATTAAAAATATAATCCATTTTTCTTAGAACAATTTTCTGAGAACATTCTAGTTAACTGTTGCAATATTTTGCCTAAGCATAATGATAGTCTAAATCAGGGGTCTCCAACTACAGGGCCATGGTCCACTACCAGGCTGTAGCCTATATGGAATTGGGCTGCGTGAGTGGTGGACCGGAGCGTGCATGTGTGCAGCTTAATGTGCGTGAGTGGCAGGCTGGCGGGCACTCGCACGTGTGCGCGCTGGCCCACTGCTTGTGCAAGTCGAGCTGCGCACATGCGCATCAGCCTGTCGCTCGCATGGCCCAGTTCCCTTCCCCCTGCCAGCCAGGCCAAGCCACAAAGGTTGGGGATCCCTGGTCTAAAGCACATGTATAATTTTTCTACTCAACTATCTAAATCAGTATTCTCATATTTTGTGAGAGTAGATGAAGATGGGGAGACAACTGAAGTTGACAGTACACATACTGGCACTTCCTAGACACTGATTTGTATAGTGTCTCTGAAGGGAAGGGATCATGCTCTGCTTCAGTATGTCACAGTACATGTTGGCATTCATGGTCCCTCAATGAACTGTAGCTCCCCAGTGCCGGCAGCACTCATGCAGCCCCAGACCATGACATTCCCACCACCATGCTTGACTGTAAGCAAGACACACTTGTCTTTGTACTCCTCACCTGGTTGCCGCCACACATGCTTGACACCATCTGAACCAAATAAGTTTATCTTGGTCTCATCGGACCACAGGACATGGTTCCAGAAATCCATGTCCTTAGTCTGCTTGTCTGCAGCAAACCATTTGCGGGCTTTCTTGTGCATCATCTTTAGAAGAGGCTTCCTTCTGGGACGACAGCCCTGCAGACCAAATTGATGCAGCGTGTGGCATATGGTCTGAGCACTGACAGGCTGGCCCCCCACCCCTTCAACCTCTGCAGCAAGGCTGGCGG
>QLTV01001483.1:38105-88834 GCA_003457575.1 Thermophis baileyi
CTTAATAAATAGATAGATAGATAGATAGATAGATAGATAGATAGATAGATAGATAGATAGATAGATAGATAGATAGATATAGATATACTGTAGATATATAGATATAGATATAGATATAGATAGATAGATAGATAGATAGATAGATAGATAGATAGATAGATAGATAGATAGACAGACAAACAGACAGACAGACAGACAGACAGATAGATAGATAGATATAAAATCACTTTTCAACTCCTATAAACATGTTTCTTCCAAACCTGTCTAGTGAAGGAGTTCAAAGGAGGAAAATGTGTATTAATCCAACTTTGACGACGATGTAGTTCACACCTATTAATGCTTTGAGAAGAGTACAAGAAGTAAATCTAGAATGTAGCCAAGAATCTTACCACTTTGGCAAAGGAATGGCACTTGATTTGCCCTTACTATTCTCAGAGTAGGGTGAAAATAATGCAATTAGAATTTAAAAACCAATAACAACTAAGCATTTAGATATATTTAGTCTCTGAGAAAGACACATGGGGAGAGATTTAATAACAGGTTGCTAAAAAGGCAGCCATAAAGAAGAGAGAGGTAAATTATTCCCTAATGGCAAGGAGAGGCTAAGAGAAGACAAAAGGTCAACATTAGTGTAAAGTGGTTTTCAGCATCACTTTTAACACACTTACATGCAAAAGGTGACAGGCTTCAAGTGAGTTCAGTCCAGATTAGATATTAGAAACAGGGGCACATGGTAATATCCAGGCTTAAGAAAAGATGAAGTTTCTGGAAGTATTAAGGGGAAATATCCTCCCCTTAAAAGCTCCGCTATTTTCATCCTCAAAATTCAAATAAGAACATTTTGCTCTGCTGTATTCAGAATTCTTCCTGGCTTTTTTTTTTCTTCAGTATGTTCTGCTGAAGTTGGACTTTTGGGTATCTGGAACAGGGACATTGAAATTCATGCAGAAAGACATTTATAGGATTATGACGTGCTTTTGTGACACCTTTGCCTAGTTACAAATCATTATTATTCTAGCGTATAATATGAATGTGCCTGATGTTTTGGATTGCTGCCGAGAACTACAGGTTGCTATTTTTCTATAAGTATAAACAGGGCAGTGTTTAAATATTATAGCTCGACACACAGTCACCCAGATGTTTAGACTGGATTTATCATTTTTGTCCACCTATTGAATCCTTCCCCAGGATCTGGGATAGGCAGGTATTGTTGTTTAATACAATTAAAAGTATCATCAGAGGATGTAAGCTGTTCCAAGCAAAGCTGCCTTTTGCAATTGGCTGGTAGGAATTTTGTCAATGTCAATGGTATTCCAGTGGTGCTCCAGATGTTTTGGGACTGTACCCAAGGTGCCTATTACTATTGGTACATCATTGCTTTCTTTTGTCACAGTTGCTCTACTTCTATTTGCAGATCTTTGTATTTGTGATTTTCTCTAATTTTTTTTCTCTTCTACTCTGCTATTTCCAGGTGCTACCACGTCCATTATCCAAACTTTTTTTTTTTTGCTAAGTCTGGGATATTATGTGGCAGGTGCTCGTCCGTTTTCAATTCTAAAGTGCCAGAGCTACTTCATTTTCTATTACTTCCTCTATTTTGTGACCCGCCCCCAACCAGTTCTTGCTTGCAGACAAATGGTATTTGTTGCAGATATTCCAATGCACTATTGTTGCTATGTTGTTATGCCATGGTTGGAAGTCAGTGTGTGTGAATTTCTTGCTAACTAAGTGGGCCACTGTTTCTTCAGCTTCTTTGCAGTTGGCATTTGCTGTCCATTGCTGTCTTCTCAATTCTGGTTGTATATGTATTTGTTCTTAAGGCTTGGTCTTGTGCAGGCAGTTAAGGATGGTGCAACCAGATTATTATTAATAATAAATTTGTATTACCGTGTTTCTGCAAGAAAGAAAGAGCCAAGGTGGCGCAGTGGTTAGAGTGCAGTACTGCAGCCTACTTTAGCTGACTGCTAGCTGCAGTTCGGCGGTTCAAATCTCACCAGGCTCAAGGTCAACTCAGCCTTCCATCCTTCCGAGGTGGGTAAAATGAGGACCCAGATTGTTGGGGGCAATATGCTGACTCTGTGAACTGCTTAGAGAGGGCTGTAAAGCACTGTAAAGCGGTATATAAGTCTAAGTGCTATTGCTATTTCCCCAAAAATAAGACCCTGTCTTATATTTTTTTGAACCCTGAAATAAGCCCTTGGCCTTATTGCCATGCACTCAAAAGCCCGATTGGGCTTATTATCAGGGGAAACAGGGTCTTATATTGGGGGGAACAGGGTATTATTTGAGATTTAATCTGCAATTCGATTCACAGTCTGGGACTGGTAAAAACTTAACAGTTCAACTCCTAACCAAGGACCTAAGAGTTGTTAAAGTAACGTCTGAGTATTTAGGCAGTTCTGAGTAAGGTGGTTTTGTTGTTGTTGTTGCTCTTGTTTTGCTCTGTTTTACCATTATAAAAAATGTGACTTTTAATGTTTTAAAACTTCTACAGAAAAAAAGCTTTTGCTCCTCATTCTATACAAATTATAGGAATATGTATAAAATGTGTGAGATTCAAAGATCTGATCTGATGGTCTGTAAATACTAGAGTGCTGACAAGTATTTCATATAGCTTTTTTCTTTCTTTTACTTTCTTCAGTCATGATTATTCATACTTTAGCCAAAACTGGTTTGTCAAATACTGTGGTTTTTCTATTGTTGTTCCAAACAGTCTCTGCAGACTGATAATAATATTTTTGAATCTTAAGGTAACTCACCTTAAGTGCATATGGATTTTTTAGTTTCTTAAACGAAACTGATTGTTCCAAAATGTCCTCATGTTCTGGAAATACATTATTCCAATAGGTTCTAACCCAGAGAGCGTAACTCTATACTAACTAGAAATTGAGTTACTTAAAGCAGATAAATGGGTATAGCAGATTAGCAACAGAGTAGGGCACCAAGGTTACTACAGAATCAAAGCGGTGGGCTGAATCAATATCCTGTTCTATGTAAAAATCCAAATCGAAAAATCCATAACAGTTGACTATTCAGCCGTTGTTTCAACATATCAGGAAAGAGGAGCCTATTAGCATTCTAGATAAATGCTGATTTTTTTTTTACTGTTATGAAATACTTCCTAACATTCAGCTGGAAACTGTCTTCAAATAGCTTAAATCTAATCTGCATTCTGCACTCTGGTGTGAAAGTAAACTATTTGTGACATCCTTTCAGATATTTAAAGAGTCTTATCCCCTCAATGTTCAACAATACCAGTTCCTTCAACCTCTCTCCATTAGACTAAGTTTCTAGTTCCCCAATCATCCTCATTACTTCTTTCTGTATCCATTCAGATTTATCCAATCCTTCTAAAGGAGGGGCATGCAGAACTACATATAATACTTGAGACAGAGTCTGACCAATGTGCAGTTAAGAAGGAACATTTATTAAAAAAAAATCTCACCCTCACAATTTTTAGAAGTGATGTAACTCATTGGTAGTAATGACACTTGTAAGAAATCTTAAATCTATCAGATTATATGAACAGAACAAAGAGGATGATAGAACTTGTTAACTACCCCACAATTCAGTTTTGAGAAAGTAATGATTAAATGTGATGTAGAATCCAAACTTTATTATAAAAATAGTTATACTTGTTAAAAATAGCTTGAAACACATGTAAGAATCAGATTTGGGCTAGCAGTTGTATGATGTGAGCCTTCTGAAGGTCTAAAGAATTCTCACTGCTTCAGTTCACAGATTATACCTTAAAACCTTATGTCACTGGCATTTAATCCCTATAAGAATCTCACATATAATGCATTTTTACTCTATGAAGTGCTGGATATACATATTAACTCTGATCTTTGGTGGCAATGAAATAAAATCTCAAAATTTATTTGATACGTATTTAACAATCTGCCCCAGGGTCATGTGATCATCATATGTGATCTTCCCAGCTGGCTCCTGACATGCAAAGGCAACGGGGGAAGCCAGATTCACTTAATGACAGCATGATTCACTTAATAACTGCAGTGATTCACTTAACAACTGTGGCTAAAAAGATAGGAAAATTCGGCATGATTCAACAGCCACCTTGCTTAGAAATGGAATTTCTGGTCACAATTATGATTGTAAGACAAGGATTACCTATACAAAGAAACTGCATGATAATAAAAATGCCAGCCAGTACCATATCTGCAGAAGAAGCCCCCTTAATTTCCACCTGTTTTCATGGTTTATCAAGAATTAAATATTTTCAAAAGCCAACTGAGGATATGAACTCGGGATTGATCTTTTTTATTGGCTGTTGAAAAGGAGATCATAAAAACAACAATGGGATGGAAGCAGAAGGAAGCATGCAATGATAACTCCACCAGGTGTTTCCTGACCATCATAATCCCATGGACTCAGCCCAGAGTTCATTTTTGTAAGGGCAGAGATACAGGAAAAAAGATGAAGTTCTTGTTATATCTGAGCTATTCTCATCTTCCTTTATTTTCTAGTCAAATCCAGGCTTGTGGATGTAGAAAGGGAATATTACTGTCAGACTTGTCTGTTACATTTTAAGAAGGAAGAAGCAGAACTACTTTTTTAGCAGTAGTGTGTGAAGAGCTTTAAAAAAAAACAAGGAAAAAACAGCAATCTATATTCAGAAGCTAAGCATAATGACTATCATTTTATCACTGCCAAGAACTGCATCTACAAAACAAGTAATTAATGAGTTTAAGGTCAAGATTAGATTTTATAGATTTTTGGATTAAGATAGGGAGACATTTATTATTTTTTACATAAGAAGAAGGCATAGCCCATTAATGTTTGCATTCGATACAGTAGCTTGTGTCTTCAGTGGGTTAGTTTGCTTTATAAACAAGTTGGGCATGCTTTCAGTACCAAGAACAGCTCCTTTCCTTCCCTATTATATCAAAAGCAAACTAAAACTTATTAAATATTCAACTGTACAGTCGAGGGAGAAAAGCACCATGCAAATAATCTTGTTGGGATTATATCACAATAGTAGCATGACTTTCTCCATTTAATTCTTTTTAGAATGCTTTATTTCTTTTTGTTGTTAGGGACTAAACTTATGTGAAGGTGAGTGAGATTCTGTTAGCAAGGATTACCATCTTTTTCAGGACCTAGATATATTTTTGTAGGCAGAAAGCTTCCCCTGTTTAGTGTAGTGATTGCTCTCTAACTATTTAGAACATGGGTCCTCAAACTACGGCCCGCGGGCCGGATACGGCCCGCTGAAGCCATTAATCCGGCCCACACAGGATCACGAGGCTGCCCCGCCCACTCTAGCTTCCGTGCTCAATTGCTAGCTTTCTTTAGTTCAGAAGCAGCCACCTGGGGGAGGAGGAGGGGTTTCTCCGTGAATTTTTAAAAGTGAGGTTTTTCTTCCTACTCTACTGCAAGTGCAACTTTGGGTGTTCAATTGCTAGCTTTCTTTAGTTCAGAAGCAGCCAGGAGGAGGCTGGGGGAGGGTTTTTTTGTTGTTGTTTCATTGCCTGTGTTCCGGGACCTAAATTGATTAGTGTGTAATTACCAGAGTAAGCCTATTTAACTTAAAAGTTTTTCTTTTCTTTCTCTGTCACCCCTCCAATTCTAAATGAAACTTGAGGTGGACCTGTCCTTTCTGATCAGTCCTCCTGATTTGGCCTCTTTTAAATTTAATCAGCATTAAGGTATTGCCTGTAACATTTACTTTATATATAATATTTACCTTTTAAAGCAGATTGGTGTGTGTGTGTGAGAGAGAGCAAATCGGTGGGGGTTGTGTTTGGCTACAGACAATCTCAGTGGGGTTTATATGATTTGAAATCTGTTCATTTTAAATAAAGTAAGAAATGCAGATGAATATTGCTGGAAGTAGTAACAAAAGATAATTCCATAAGTTAAATGCATCAGAAATCAATTTACAATACATAAGATAAGGATAAGGATATATGGTGCATTCAGAGAAATGCAATGCTAATGGATTTTAGAGTGATCCTCTTTCCCAAATCTTGGGGTTTTTAGTTGCAGTCTTAACTGGTGCAGTTCTCAGTCTGGTTTATTGTGTGGTCTTTTGAAACATAATCAGGAGTTATTTTGAAGGAAATCTTGTTTGTTTTATTCCTTTTTTAATGGCCTATTTTAAGAAGCCTGAAGCTGCTGTTGTACTGAAATTAGGCAAGTGGCAAGAAAGTGTGTGCTCTTTTTCCCTTGGGGGGGGTGTCTTATTAAATAAATAGATGCGCTTGGGTTCAACAAGTACAGCTTAGGAAGGACAAAGGCAAAATGGACTGCTAAATTGGCCACACCCACCCAGTCACATGACCACCTAGCCACACCCACCCAGTCGCATGACAACTTAGCCAAGCCCACCTAGCCAGTCCGGCCCCCCAACTGTCTGAGAGACCATGAATTGGCCCCCTGTTTAAAAAGTTTGAGGACCCCTGATTTAGAAGATGCATAGTTAGGATTTAGAACTACTCTTTCACTTCTGGTATCTACTTTATTGGAAGGGTTGCAAATATGGAGAATGTGATTTCTCAAATTTTACCTGCCTGTCTGTTTTCTATCACTACTTAGAACAAACAAACAAACAAACAAACAAGGCCAACAGAAAGCTAGTGATCAGACATTATTCCACCAAATGACAGCCTAGAACTGAAGGGTTTCAAACTTGAATACTGAAACCAATTCCATTCAACTGCAGACCATTAGAGTAAAGTCTCGCTTGAGTTGATTTTCACTTCTGGTAAACTCACATACATTGCCATTTTGTTTACTTGGCAACAAGTATACTGTGACTGCTTTCTTCTTGGATTATTTTTTACTTCCTAGTCTAACCTGGATTTCTGGGATTTGGTCATCCACACCAGGGGGCAAGGGCAGTGACAAAATGAGTAAAGAGATGAAAAGTCCATCCTTTATGTACATGTATGAGAATGTGTAAGCTATGAAGAAAAAGGAGTTTCAAATCCTAAAATGCTGCTTGCTTTTGAGTAGACTATTTGAATGCATGCCCTTTCTTTAGGAGTTACGATCAGAAATATTGTGTCATCTACAAAATTAGAAATGAATTTTCTACAACATGGGGCAAAGCCCATACAATGCTGGCCATCCTTCACATTATTAGATATCTGACATAAGAATGCAGATGGGTACTTTTGTGAGATGCATTTCTGTTCCATCTGTAGAGATCCAATCAAGGGAGGTCAAATGCACTTTTTTTTTTAAACAAAAAGCTTGTGTTTATAGAGCCAATTGTATTCTAAACACAAGTTTTACATAGATACATATCTTCTAAAATACACTAATATATCATCCTATTATCCCACTACGTACACTATTTATTAAAATATCAGAAAATATTTCAATCATGAACCCTAAGAACACTGCATTACAATTAGCCAACCCATAAGGCATCACTGTGTATTCACATTTATCAATCTAATCTTCAAAGGCAATTAAATAGTCATAGTCCTCTTTTATTCTGATGGAATTCTTCATGCCTTTCAAATCCAACTTTATGAAAATGCATGACTTCTGAAGATGGTCCAGTTCCATGCTCTCACTGAACCTCTGGATTATGGGTTTGCAATCAGTCAATGGCCAGCACCATTGGGCCAAGTATGGAACCTGTGACATAGAACTGCAAGATTTGTGTATGCACCTTTATTATCAGCTGTAAAGATGTTGTGCATTGCAGAACAGGACCGGCTTGAGTTACCTGCCATCCATCATTTCCACAAGCATAGGTTCTGCTAGCAACTCTGTGGGCAATTTAAACTGTTGCACGGTGTTCTCATCTATGAAATTGTTAATGGAACCTGAGTCTATAAGAGTTGTATTTCCAGAACCTGCTGGGAACTAAGAGGAAAAAGAATATAATGTACTCAACTGTTGCTGGCTATCTGAGTTCTTTTTAATTGTCTGAACTTGTCCCAAACTCTCAGAGGTCAAGCCTGCAAAGTTTCCCTGAACACATGGCTTTGAAACAATTTGGGCACTTATTTGCTGTATGGCCTACAGGTGCTGGTCTTTGTGGCCGACTCAGAGGCCTATACTTTAGGTAAAATATACCCCCTTTAAAGTGGCAGAGTAAACTATACTATCTCTTTATTCAGAGGTCTATATTTTAGTTTAGGAGAACACAAGTTTAAATTGAATTGTGTTTGAATATTACTAGCTCGGGTTGGTAGTTAGGCTGTTGGTTTGAGCTCTGAGCTTGGCAATTTGGTTGCAAATGTTTCATCACCATTCGAGGAGACGTCGTCAATGTGTTTTGAGTTGTGCTCGTCTGTCAGAACACGGGTCTTTAAAAAAAAAAGACCCGTGTTGTGACAGATGAGCACAACTCAAAACCCACTGATGATGTCTCCTCGAATGGTGACGAAACATTTGCAACCAAATTGCCAAGCTCGGAGCTCAGACCAACAGCCTAACAAGTTTAAATTGTCCATAGAGTTGTCAGTGGAACCCATGCTTGAGGAAATGAAAGACAGAAAGCACTTAAAGTTGCTATTGGTAACTGGTGGACCTCTGAGGTGGTCACAGGGTGGAGGCAGGGGTGAATAGAACTGTAGAGTCTCCTCAGCTCTTCCAATCATCTTGCTACTATTAGACAAAGTTGGAACAGTTTCCCCCGCGTTCTTTGGTGTGCCTCATCCCACTAATTCATCTCTCAGTTTATCAGTAAGACCTTCGTCAATCAGAGCAAAATCATTCCAACCATCTCTAGCAAATAATTGGAAATTTTATAGATATGCATGAAACCTCCGGTTGCCTTGTTTCAACTTGTAAATCTCTCAGTTTGCCATTGCTCTCCTAGCTGAGTCATGAAATGCAGCTCTAAATCTTTGCCTGAAATTCTGGTAATTGTCCAGTAACAAATCATTGCCCTCAGTGAGGGATATGGCTGCCCCTTCTTTCATCAGAATCAGAACAAATGTCACCTTGGAGTAATGTGTGGGAAACTCTGTTGGCTGACATATTATGAACTATTCACAATGAATTGTAAAAATCAGAAGTTTTTATGGAGCTCCTTCAAACTTCTTTTTAATTTTATTTTAAAAAAGTCTTTAGTGGTAAATAAAAAATGCAGCTAAAAACATCCATAGAGAAGCACCTTGCCTATTCATAGCTAAAAGGCCTAGTTGCTTATGTAGTTCCTGACTGTACAGGTAGTCCTTGACTTACAACAGTTCATTTAGTGATGGTTCAAAGTTACAATGGCACTGAAAAAAGTGACTTATGACCGTTTTTCAAACTTACAACCTTTGTAGCATCCCTATGATCATGTGTTCAAAATTCAGATGCTTGGCAATTGACTCATACTTATGACCGTTACTGTGTCCCAAGGTCATGCAATCACCTTTTGCAACCTTCTGACAAGCAAAATCAATGGGGAAGCCAGAATCACTTAACAACCATGCTAATAACTTATCAACTGCAATGTTTCACTTAACAGCTGTGGCAAGAAAGGTCGTAAAATGGGGCAGAGCTCACTTAACAACTGTTTCACTTAACAACAGAAATTTAGGGCTCAACTGAGGTCATAAGTCAAGGACTACCTGTAGTCTGCATATGTACTTTACATAACTCTCAAACCTATTTTGATTTGCTAATTACAAAAAGATTTTTTAAAATTGCCTTGCTGACTTGTTAACGGTGAGGTTTGCCAAGCTCTTGCTGTGCCCAATCTGCTTATTCAGGCACTTTGCTAGCAAACAAGAATTGTGAGCTGCAGAACTCATCTCAAAGAAGGAGCATTTTGAAAAATAGGGATGACTTGCTAAAAACTGAGCAAAAATATTACTGAGAGATATTTTTGCCCTAATCTCTTCTCCATTGAGAAAAGACTTTGATATTTTTTCGTAACTCCACCATAAGTGGAGTTAAACTTAATGATAGATTTTATTGCATGTTTAAAGTACAGTGGGTGGTGTTATTTGCAAGAATTCCACATGGCAAAACAGATGCAGTGATGAATTGGAAGAGAAATGAATGGACAAGTTCTTGCTGTTATTTCGCATCCCACAGCAGTCTTTCCAGCAAATATTTCTCTCTTCCCCACTATGCAAAGAAGACTTTTGTTTTAAAAGGGTACAAGGCTACTCATGAAATGGTGATGAATTATGCAGTTACAGTAGCCCCCCCCAAAAAAAAAATGAATGAAAGGAGGATTACAGAGGATTACTACTCTACAGAGCTGAGAATGGACCCTAGAGGATGCAAGAAAACTGGTTTTCAAGCCCTTTATAACTCTTAAACTGGAGTAGTGAGAAAAAGGAATCTGGGTTTGCTGGGCAAAGATGGTGAAGAAAGTTCAAAGATTGTTGAAAGCAGAAAAGTTATACATGGAGACTGGTGTGAAAGGGAACAGAGAGCAGGATAAACACAAGGTACGATTCCCATTCATCTAACCCCAGATTTATAGCCTGAGTGAGACAAAGTAATAACTGAAATCATTATTTAAGAATTGTGGTAAAATATGGGGAGAAGACAACACCTCTATGTTCATATTAAACCACTTATGCTGGCTGTTCCTTATGCTGGTTGTAACCCTGGGTTAGGGTTAGGGTTTGGAAGTGAAATGTCTGCAACTTTGCTAGCCCTAAATCCTAACCCTAACCCTAATCCTACAATGACTCAGAGCACGTCGAAGCTTTATCATATACAACCACAACATAAAACCGAAAAAGCTGTACAGCATCACTAAGGTACTAAATTGGCTCAGTCGTTCATACCTTCTATCACTTTGATTCTGAGTGAGAAGTCATTCTGGATCAGAACACGTTCAATTTGGAAATTCAATTCATTTGCATATCAGACAGGGAATAACAAATTCATCTAGGCCAGTGGTTCTCAACCTTCCTAATGCCGCAACACCCGTCCCGCCGCCGCGACCCCCGCCACGCCCCCTCCCCACGCGCGATGAGGTGACAAAGGGGGCGTGGTGGGCTAGCGCGCGCTTAGGCGACCCCTGTGAAAGGGTCGTTCAACCCCCAAAGGGGTCGCGACCCACAGGTTGAGAACCGCTGATCTAGGCCAATGTACTCATATTATGGAATGACTGGGAAGTGGGATTTCAGTAATCACATCTTTGTTATTTTCCCCCAGGGCTTTCATTGACTCTGAAAATTATAATAATAGGAATATAATAGACTACGTTTTCATCTGTAGAGCTAAACCATGCCCTTCCCTAGCTCAACACGTGAACAGAGAGTAAAGTCCGTCCCACCACATCACGAAATCAGAGGGCCAAGAGTCAGACTTTCAAGGGAAATGATTTATTTGAACAATGCTTTATTTATAGTTGTCCTCTATTTTGGGGAAAAGTTCATAATCCACAGAGCTGCAATGAGTCCCATTCAGGCAGGCACAGAAAAGATCTCTGATTTCTTACCGCCTTTAGCAGAAGAAAATTGGTAATTTTGAACAGGGAGGAAAAAGGAATGAGGCTACCCACCTCCCCTTATTCTGCTCGGTTTTACTGGGAGGGGAAAGGGCTGGGTACCCTTCTCTGTCCCCATTACCATTGTTGGGCTCCAGAAAAAGTACCACAAAAATCACGGGAAGAAGATCTGCCTCTTCCCAATCTCTGCTACCATCCTTTTAAGGTTGCTAGGAGGAAGGGAAACAAGCAAAGAAAAATAAATAAATAAAGGTGCTATCTGTGTGATGTGTAAATTGTTTCTGTACATATGCATTCCTAGATAATCTGTAAAAATGAAAATAAAGTGAAAGGGGTATCCCAGATGGAAGCAGGAATGATGGATTGGAAAGTTTAAGCGAATGGCATGAAAAATCCTCAAATATTTACCTCTACCCAGAGACAAAAATGAAATGAATATCTAAGGGAAATGGAAGGAAAAGGTTTGGGAAATTGCAATCGTGGCCTCTGTGTTTCTTTCAGTTCATCGCCAAGAAAACATGTTCTCTCTTTATCCTTGTTCTTCCTACGTCTTTTTGTCCCCTGGGTTTATATTATGCTTTGTAGCTTACTGTCCCTGATATAGAGCATCCTGCTATTTCCTTTAGGCAGTCGTGAGTTTTCATCCATGAACCTCTCACACAAAGACATCTTTCAAATCCAATAATTACGCTTGGTTCCCAGACACAAGGCAACAAGGATTTTTATTAGTTTACCAATGCATTGTGCATTGTGAAAAGATTTTTCACCGTGTAACTGGAGAAGTACAAGTTACGTGGTTATGGGAGAAGGGATTAAGAACAGTCTCATACAAAAAAAAATCTGCATTGCTTTGAAATTCACTTTGAACTTTTCTTATGCTACAAAGCTGAATGGATTTCTGGCCTAGCTACAGTCTATTTAAAATGAGTAAAATGTTTTCCTATTTACAACAATGGGATTCTGTAGAACTTCTTAAGTCATCATTTTTCCACTGGTGATCCTTTGTGCCTGCTGCCACCTTCCAGTTTCCTAGCTTTAGCTGACCTAGCAGTTTATATACAGCTTTGAGTTCAAACACTTTGATTTGGGGAGGGGGAGAGCATACTGCCAAATAAATATATATCACATGAAGGGTGAGAGATTTTGTTTATTTCGTTTCAGAGTGGGGTTGCTGTTAGTTTAGAATCCGTAACAGCTGGGAGGGGCAGTGATTGAATAACGCCATTTGTTCCTCCTTCTCACCTTTTAAAGCTGGTAAAAGTGAAGAGGATAATAGGTTATCTTTAAATGGCTTTTAAGAGATTGGCAAGTGGAAATGAGGGTAGTAACAGAAGGTTAAATTCTCCAGAGTGCTTTGAATATGGCTCAACAATCTAGAATTGTGGATTCATGCAAAAAATAAGTTTTAATTTGTTTAAGATGTAATCAGGTACCGATTAACAGCAAACTGGAGTCTGTTTTCTAGGCTTTTTGACTGTATAATAGTGCTTTACCTGTTAGAGGGTATGAAAACTATTTTAAAATGTAGTCTTTCCTTCTCTTCATGGCTTGGATCCAACTAAGTGAGCTATAGAACAATTCCCTAAAAGCAAAAGAAAATTGTGTTATTTGGTAGTGAATTAAGTATCATGGATTTTAACACAATTAGGTCTTAATCCATTCCAATGAGTAGCCACTATGGTTTGTCTAATTATAAGCAGTTCAATTTAATTAAGCTGAATTAATTATTGAACGTTTTATTTGATTCCATGTATGAGAAAAAAAGATGAGCAGTTCATTTTAAAACAAAGAATCCAAGTATATATTCCTTCTGAATTGCTACATTCTTGAGAACATAGCATCCACTTCAATTTTACACATGTATGTTATTGTAGGGATTAAAGTGTTGGTCTAGGAGTGGGAAAATTCAAGTTTAACTCTACCCTCAGCCATGGAAATTAATTAGTGATCTTGGGTTACTTTCTTTCTCCCTTTCAGCTCAGCCCATTTCATAGGATGGTTGTAGTAGTAAGAATCTTAAAGGAAATCCCTGTGTAAGCTACCTAGAGCTCCTGCAGATAAGGTCAGGTATATCTATAAACAATAAAAATAACAATAATCATGTCATAGGATGAGATACGGCGGCATGATTAAAAAGTGGCAGAATAGGTAGCACCCATTCACTCTATGGAAGAAGGTCTTCATTTCTGAAAGCTTTCAAAGCCCTTATTTTAAACCAATAAACAAGTAAACTAGGGAAGGGTATAGAATAAGCCAGATTAATTTCCCCTTGATAAGTTGAGATTTTAATTGCAGGTATGGTATTTTGTTCTCACATAGTCATAATTCAAAATGTCCTCCTCCTTCAGCCATTTCAGAATTCATACTATTTCCTTCTCTGATGTGGCACATTTGAGGAAAAGGAAAGCTTGTTTGGAAAAAGATATCTTGAAAACCTTTCCTATTTTGAAATCTCAGGAAAAAAGCAATGGCAAATTCACTTCCCTGCTGTTGCTGAGAAAAATTACATGGGAGTCACTAGGAGCTGAGCTTGATTAGTAGGAATCAGAAGACCTTTTAAAACAAACCTCTGCAAACTAAGAAACCAGGTAAAACCAGACTAGGTTTATTCGATCACCATAGATTTATTTGCTACATTCGATGTGGCAGGTGGGGGCATCTTCTTCTTTGATGGAATTTGTACCTAATGGACAAAATGATCACTGGATCTGCCCAGTCAAGTCCTGTCAGTTTCTGCTCACATAATCTACCTTGCTTACTTCTATATTCCATCCTGGACTGAATTTTGCCTGCTTTCCCAGCTCCTCTCTTCTTGCTTTAGATTTGAAAGATTTCCCTCCCTGTTTCATCACCAATAAATTTCCTGAGTTAATTGTAAGAAAACAGGTATGAACCTGCCCAGTAGTGGGTTCTAAAACCTGTTGCTACCGGTTCGCGCATGCGACGCTTCTGCGCATGTGCAGAAGCGTCCCGGGCGGGTGGGCGGAGCCTCCCGCCACCGCCGCTACCGGTTCTAAGAACCAGGCCGAACTGGGAGCAACCCACCGCTGAACCTGCCTGATCACTTAAATGTCCTTGATTTGTCAAAGCTGTTCTGCTCCAACAGCTTCACTTCTTCATCTGTGAAAACTCACATGAGAGTTGGGATTCAGAAAGCCAAACTTCTTGCAAAGTATGAAGAATATTTATATGGGCAGAGGGGTAAGCCCACCTTTCCATTTTGCGAATTGAACAGTATATTGAGTAAGAATAATGGAGAGCATTGTACCAAAGCAATACTAGCAGTCAATAGATAAAGAGATGACTTTCTTCTTAGCTGAGGAGCAAAAATTGTTCATCTTGGTGTTGTACATGGATATACACCTTCCATTTCATTGTGGTGAAAATTGGTTTATTATGTGTATTCAAATATCCCCGGCTCTTAGCAATAGCAATAGCAATAGCAGTTAGACTTATATACCGCTTCATAGTGCTTTACAGCTGTCTCTAAGCGGTTTACAGAGTCAGCATATTGCCCCCAACAATCTGGGTCCTCATTTTACCCACCTCAGAAGGATGGAAGGCTGAGTCAACCTTGAGCTGGTGAGATTTGAACCGTCGAACTGCAGCTAGCAGTCAGCTGAAGTAGCCTGCAGTACTGCACTCTAACCACTGCGCCACCTTGGCTCTTCTTTCCTTCCTTTGTCCAATTTTCTTAAATCTCTATATAAAATTGGCATTTAATTATTTATTTGCTTATTTATATCTCATCTTTAATATTTTTACAAATAACTCAAGGCTCAAAACATATCCATACCTTCCTCCTCCTATTTTCCCCAAAACAACAAGTCAGCTGAATTGCACTGAGAGAGTGACTGACACACGATTCCATGACTAAGGTGGGACCAGAACTCACAGTCTCCTATTTTCTAGCTGGATGCCTTGATCACTAGACCAAATTGGCTTTCTTTTCCATCTTTTCTATAAACTGTATTCTTGAACCTAAATCCCCATTTTTTGCTTCTATTTCCCCTCTTATGGTTCTTATGAGAAAACAGCTGGTCAAGGCAAACATTCAAATGATATTTTTGATGTTTTATGGCTTGTCTTAGTTATTTCTACAGATTTCCAGAACATGACTTTTATTTTCTTTTATACAGAGAAATGGAATACTCTGGATTGTAAAAGAAAGGTCTTTTTCTTACGCAGAAACTGTCCATCACCATTAGTTATTCTGGTCTCTTGAAAGCTCACCAATGGAACTGAGTGTAATCTATTATGAAACATGCTGTTAAAAATAAAATGTTAGAAATAGCATGTTTCTACCTAACACCGAACAAGATTGATCACTGCAGTAAGAGGGAAAAAAGGAATTAGAGGAATGAAATATAACTTGGCAAATTTGTGGAATCAGAAACGTGTGTTAATTATGGCCTGCTTGTTATATAAGGGTACACATTGGAGTATATATTAATTGCGCAATTCTGAGCATGGATTATTTTAATTAGTGATGTATTTGTGATATATGCTGCAATGGTATTTATACCTCTAATTTTACACAATTCCATGATGCAGAAAACTCAGCAAAATTTCTGAGCCTTTTTAAGGCTTATTGCATAACAACAAAACAAGATGTTTTATCGTACTTGTGTCTCAATTCCTTCCCTGGAGTCTCCGGTTAAAATATATTCTAATTTCTCACATTTATCTAACTTGTTTTGCAAATTCATCTTTATTTAGAAGAGAGAGGAAGAAAATGATTGTTTACCTACATGAAACCAGAGATTTGTCCTAGAACTCCTGGAACTTCGAGTGTTTTGCTTTGAAAAGACGACAGAGAGAGAAAATAAAAATTGTAATGGTGTAGTGGGACAGTTATTATGGGTTCAGAAAGTACAGAACTATGATGCTCTTTCTTCCTACATAGCGGTATCTACAATCACAGTTAAGACTAACTCCGCTGTGCATTGTTGAAGTTCATACTTGGGTTAAGACCCAATTTCTACTGCCATTACATTAGTGACACCGAAGGAGTGTATAAATAGATGAGCTTTGTCGCCAAACTAAGTGAGATGTTGTTCCAAGACCCATTTGGAATTTTGCTGCTTTGTGAAAGAAAGAGAGAAAGCTGTAATGCTTTGTTTAACATCTCAGTTATTTTTGTATGATGCAGCCAACCAGGGTGGTGGTGCACAGTTAGTTTAGCACATAACAATCCCACTTATTAATTAACTAGTTTAGGTCTGTTCAAACAGGACACGTCAATCCCTTAATTATGTCATGAGGGAGAAAAAAAGATTGGAAGGATTCAGAGGGATATGTACCTCTGTGTGGAACAGCAGTGCTCCAGGATATGGACAATTAATTGGTAGCATCAGAGCAACTCAGAGAATCAGGCTGCCTATGTGGAACAAACTTTGGCTTTCTTGGAACATAAAACATCCAGACCAAAACTGCAATTTTGTCAAACCCCAATCAAAGGCAGGCAAGGAAGGGGCTTGTGAGCCCAGCTGAGCCTTGACCGGGCAGTGACGAGGGTCTCGGGGTCTGGGAAGGGCACTTTCCTGGAGAGGCGGGCGGATGGAGCCCCAGTGGGCCGTTGGCCCCTCGTTCTCTGCCGAGAGCTGCTTGGCCCCGGTTGCCATGGGGCATGAGGAGGGGGCGTTGCCTGGTGGAAGCTCTGCTGTCCTCCGGTGCGGGCGAGAGGAGGGGGCTTCCCTTTTCCTCTTGACCTTGTACAGCTTCTCGGTCTTTCTCAGACGCTTCTAGATGCTGCTTAGCTGTTGTGGGTGCGTGTGATACAAAAATGCTGTTTGAACCCCCCTTGAATGTGCCACCATTGCAGGAAGTGTAGCCTTTAATAAAGGACTGTTAGCGGCAAAAAAAAAACAAAAAACAAAAAAACAAACAAAAAAACAAAGACTTGGGCTGCATCCTAGGACTACAAACTAAATCGTTAGACCCCCAGAAGAATTTAAGATACTGAAACTTTGATACTGGCAATCTCCATGAGAAGCCTCCAGTCTTTCTTGGTTTCCACTGATTTTGTGGGCAATGGTTATGCACAGCTTGAGGGAGTCTTACAAGAACTCCTACACAAGAATTGCAATGGATCCCGGGGGCCCATTGTCAGTTCTGGAAGCTATTATTTCTGTTTGCTTCAACTGCCACATATTTTAGCCTAGGAAATTGGGAGGGTTTTTTTTGTTGGAGCGGTAGGAACTTAGTCATAACAAAATTCCTTACTCAAAGACGAATGTGCCTGCACCTGCGTGGAGACAGTATCCAGTTGAGTGTGAAGATTTGATTGGACCACGTGGTCAGCTTGTGGATGTGGGGCACGGTTGTGAACTTTCAACTGGGTGGGGAAACCCTGGAAGCTTTCAGACTCGGGTTTTCCCAGATGTTGCCAACACGACATCTCTAATAAATTGGAACTTTGAGGAACTTCTAGCCTCGGAGTTTTATTTCGTTGGGGGTGTTTATTGGAACGCTGACACCCATCAAACTTAAGAAGCTTCAGAAGGCCTTGCTATCAGGTTCAGCTTTAGGACTGATGAACTACAGAAAAGGTATTTCAGCTCGTATTGCCATGAGGAAGAGAAGATAGAAAAGGACCCCAAAACATGACTTGGTCATCAGACCTGTGGGGTATTTGCTTTATAAGATGAACCATGTGACAGAACCCCTATGGAAGTAGCCTTGCTCCATGCTACAATGGCCCAATGTCATAACCTCATCGGCTGCCCATATCAACAGACGGCATGCAGAGTTTTGACTTCCTGCTCTTTAAGGCCCAATGTACTAATAAACAGTAGTTCTCCATTCAATCCAGCCACTCTTCTCCCTATCAAAGAGAGCTAAGAGCCTCATGATGAGAAAGGCTTTTGTATCCTGGCTCTTGCAGCTTCAAACCCAAGAGTGAACATTCGAGAGACTCTGCTACCAAATACTGAATCAGAGTTGCCAACAGATGGGTCCTCTTATGTGACACAAAAAAGAGACCAGAGTGTCAAATTATGCTGTGACCACAGAATGCTCAGTGCTGGAGAGCGAAAAGCTGCTCTCAACCCATCACAGATGGCAGAAGTTTTTGTGCTTCTGTGAGCAAGTTAAGTTGCCAATTAACTGGGAAGTTAAGTAACATTAAATGGACAGCAAATATGCTTTTGGAGCAAACCATAGTTTTGAACAACAGAGAGGGTTTCTCTCTGTTAGGAAGGAACTCCTATATCAAGCATAGCCCTTCATAAAGGATGTGTTTGAGGCTATTCTCTTCCCAACATAATTAGCTATTGTTAAAATTGAGGTTCATCCTTGAATCCAAGGAGATGAAAGACCTGATGGTGAAGCATCTCTGCTGGGAACCGGCCTGCCACAATACATTGAGATGGACTCAATGGGGATTAGACACTTTCAGTCAGGAGATCCTGATTTATCATTCAGGATATCAAAAACGAAGGAGGAATGACGATGTTTTTTATAGTTGCTTTTATAGCAAGAGCAGTATCTGGTTACAATGCAATTGGTGACCGAGTAATATAAATAAAAGTTTTTGGACAACCCCTTTAAGGTAACAATCATTCAAATTATGCACCAATCACCAACGCAGAAAAAAAGGACATTGATGAATTTTATGATCAAGCTCAATTTGAAATCAACAGAACATGCAAGCATGTTACAAGCGTTGCTTGAAATTGGAGGTTAGAATGCCAAAACTGGAAATATTAAGGAGGAAAATATAGTTGGATTTTCTATGGCTTAGGAAATTGAAATGAAGTAAAACAGAGGTCTTCAAACTTGGCAACTTTAAGACTTGTGGACTTCAACTCCCAGAATTCTCCAGCCAGCTATGCTATGCTGGCTGGAGAATTCTGGGAGTTGAAGTCCACAAGTCTTAAAGTTGCCAAGTTTGAAGACCTCTGAAGTAAAAGAATATCAGTTTCTGCCATTTCAGTGAAGGCAATGCTATCTTCCAACAACCAAATGATGCCCGTATACATGGACATCATCAGAAATCAATATATTGACTATATTGCTAAGTCTGTGGATTCTCAGTCGTCCAGGTCATAGTTGTCTCAAAGGTGCTTTTTTTTTTCCCCTTCAAAAGGCAATTGGACTGTTTTTTCCTTGAGGAGGAGGAAGAAAACTTTTCACTTCTCACCCAAGAAACTTCATCAGTTCTGATGGTGGGGGGATGCAAGGAGAGGTACAGACAATTGAGACTGGATGGTGGGGGGGAATGTAAGGATTGTATTTATTTGCAGTCATCTGGTCATTAGCACTCTCTGAGAGCTGTTGAGGCCACAGTGTTCATCTGTGACTACAGGTTCACTTGAAATTGGCTGTGGAATCTTCTTGGGACTGCGGCAAAGACTGCGTTGTAAACTGGAGATAGGGGGTGTCTTACTCCTCCCCCTCTGTTGACGGAAGGGTGTTCAATTCTAACATAGATGGATCCTTTTACCCCTCTTTCAATTCTTACTTTTAATTCTAATTTTAATATTGCTAAAAGGAAGTGGAAGATGTCACTTCCAGCACTAAAAACGCGGCCAGCTTCTTGTTGTGGAATAGATCATGAACTGCTCACACACAGGTTCTAAATTAAGCTAAAGAAAATTATGGGGAAAAAAACCCCACAATACAATCTCCATTTTCAAGGAGAACAACTGGGATTGCTGAACCAGAGTAAATATGGAATAAACTTTAAAAAGATGTTAAGGATGGGTATGAAAAAAGACAACCACAAAGATGAAGAAATAGAAGAAAGCAAACTACTGTAGATGTCAGAACAAACCAATCGCTGAGAAGCCAAGAAAAATAAAAATCCCAGAAAGAAATTTAACAGGGTTTCAGACAGCTGTTGGAAAAGATAAGAAGTAGTATTACATCAACATCTCTAAAAGCACAGAAGATTAAAACAGGAGCAGAAAAACAAGGAAAGTCTTTTAAGAGATCTTTGAACTCTGAAGGAAGTTTCAACCTTGAACTGGGACATTAAATGGTGCCAATGAACAGGTAGTAACCAACTCAAAGGTGATCAAACAAAGATGGAAGGAGTACACTGAAGTACTGCATAGTAGAGATGTGACTACCCAAGACACCTTAGAAATATTCCCTACTTCCCAACTTACAAGAACCTCTAGTACTAGAAGATGTAGTTACATCAGCACTCCTGTCATTACCAAGTTGGAAGACTACAAGAATAGATGGAATATCCACAGAAATGTGGCGAGTTTATAAGGAGTTTGTACAGTTTCTTTAAAGTTACTAGTGGCCAGCATCAGATGTTTTCTAAGCAGTAATGGGGTGATGGTTGGGAAATAAAGATTTCTCCAATATAGAGATGAGAAGTATAGAGCAAGTTATGATGGTCATTTTAAAACAATCCTTTGAAAATATATTACAGTATTGCAGTTCTGATTTCTATCGGTCCCACTGGCTGAATACTCCCTCTCTTCAAATTGCCTTTGAATGTAAAAGCATTCAACACTTTACCTTAGAATTATGTGAAATTCTTTTAGCTAGAGAAATATGTGAGTTTCCCTTTAATGTTTTATTACAGCACTACAAAGGGGAAAAGCATGAGTAATTTAAAGCACCTTTTCCTTTCTTTCTAGAATATTGGGAACAGCCTTAGAGAAATAAAGGAAGTTTGACAATAATAACCAACAAAATGAGGACTTTTCTGCATGTGCAGTACCATTCCAAGTATCATGATTGGAATCTAAACAGCCCCATAATGGAAGAATGTCTCTGGAAATCCTCAATTATTTAGGTCATGGTTGTCCCAAAGGTGCTTTTGCAACTGGTCCTTCTTGTTTTTTTTTTCCCTTTGAAAACATTTTGCTTCTCATCCAAGAAGCTTCTTTAGAAGCTAAACATTTTCAAAGGAAGTGTCTATGGAGATTCTCAGTCATCCAGGTCATGGTTGTCCCAAAGGTGCTTTTTTTCAAGAGGCAACTGGACTTTCTGGTTTTTCTTTGAAGACGTTTCGCTTCTCATCCAAGAAGCTTCTTCAGCTCTGGCTGGAGAGCCGAAGAAGCCATCCAGTCAGAGCTGAAGAAGCTTCTTGGATGAGAAGCGAAACGTCTTCAAAGAAAAACCAGAAAGTCCAGTTTTCAAAGGAAAAAAAATGAAGAAAGTCCAGTTGCCTTTTGGAAAAGCACCTTTGGGATCCCATAATGGTAGCATGCTCAAACCTTTTAGTATTCAGAAATGATGTTTTGTCTCTTCAAAAGTGGGAGAAAATGAAAGAGGGTGGAACATGTTGAGGTGTAGAAAGAATGGCTCCTTTTCAAGGAAGGCTGAAAAGAGATATGGAAAGCTTGACAGATTCTTATCAAAAGTAGCTACAACATTAAAAGATAAGATTTCCAATATGATGATAATCCCAATTAATCAAGCAAAGTTTGATTAATTTGGACAATTGTGTACAGTGGAGGAATGTTAATGAGTGATGTGTATGCATATTGATATTATACAGATTATATAGGAGCTAATGTTCACATATACATTCA
Organism: Thermophis baileyi; assembly: GCA_003457575.1. Classification (NCBI taxonomy): domain Eukaryota; kingdom Metazoa; phylum Chordata; class Lepidosauria; order Squamata; family Dipsadidae; genus Thermophis; species Thermophis baileyi. The sequence continues at coordinate 59,994 of QLTV01001483.1, forward strand.
TTAGTTAATCAGTCACTGATCTGTAATCTATCAGTTGTCACTGGATGATATGGACATTCCAACTGTATAGCTGAACATTTGCTGGCTGATTGACAAGCAAACCATTCCTGATATGGAATAATGAATGCACTTTGGTTGAATAAGATGGACTGGTGATCCTGCATAATATTAGATAATTAAAGGTGAACATGAAATATATATTTAAAATCTCGAGGAAATATGGCCTGTATTTTAATTTCCCATCATTGTTTTTTTTTTGGTTTTTTTGTTTTTTTTTTGCTGTAAGAATGTGAAAAGAGCTTTCTAAGGTCAATACCGTTCACTTTCCATGGCCTGTAATGTAAAGAGGAATAGCGAACTTTATCTCCTGTATATATGCTTATCCATACACAATATGCCGGTATCCATTCTCACCTATGATACCTCATGCTTACACATGGACATATCCAAAGCCCATATATTCTACTACCATAAGTGGAACCCGAACTTCCATTGCTAAGTGAGGAAATTGTTAAGTGCATTGTACCCTATTTTCAGTCTTTTTTTGCTGTAGTTGTTAATCGAGCCACCAAAGACAGTAAGTGAATCACACAATTTTAAGCAAATGTGACTTCCCCCATTGACTTTGCTTGTCAAAAGTCGATTAGGAAAGTCACAAATGTAGATTATGTAGCCCCAGGAAACTGCATTCATCATAAATAAGTACATGCCAGTTGCCAAGAGTTCAATTTTTTATCATGTGACCATGGGGATATTGTGATGGTTGTAAGTGTGAGGACTGGTATTAGTCATTTTTTTCAGCACCACTGTAACTTCAAACAGTCACTAAATGAATGGTTATAAATCAAGGACTACCTGTATTCCACCTTAGAGATACATAAGAGAGGCTTAAGAAGGGGGCATAAGCTTACTGTTAACAGCTATGTTATCTTTTCCCCTGTTCGAAGGCCTAAAAAGCAATGCCTAAAATACCTTTTAGCATTAAAGCAAGCTAAAAGGCTTCAGGAAGACAGAATGGGAAGGAAACGCAGTAAACCAGACTGGAGGCATCAGCTGAATGTAACTGGAGCCAGTCAGAGATTTCCTACTTCTGTTAAGAAACGTTTCAACAATACTCCACCTAGGTCTCTCAATGCATCATTTGTTTCGCTGTACTTAGGATTATAAAATTGATTTGGAACTTAATTATATATTGCCCTTGGTCATGAGCAACCTTTCTCTATGGATTGTTCTGATGTAACAAAATGCAAACATTTAGTGTGTAAGGCTTATGTGGGAAGAGGGAACTTGGTGAATTTAGAGAATAATCCTTCAGGGTTTTTTAACATTAGAAGTAGGCATAATTAAAGACATCACTACAAGCTGCATCTCCCCCCCCCTTCCGACTGAGTCCCTAAAGTGTATGAGTGGGTGGAGTGATTAGAAAAGTAATGAGGTAGCTGCTAACTCTGCCTTTAAGATAGCAATGGTCATCAGTCATTCCCACAGAGCAAAAATCCCTAGGGTTCCCTGGAGAGAAATGTCTATTAAGACAGATAAACCAGTTGTGGAAATACACCCTAAAGATCTTTAATCTGAATCCTGTAGGTTTTTTTTTTGTTTTTTTTACTCTCTTGAGCAATTCTACTGAGATAAATTTTCTTTTTCACACATAGGATCTCCTTTTGCGTCAGGGATCAAACATTTGACTGGAGATATTTCTAGAATCTGCACTGCAAGGGATGCTAAGCTTAGGTGTGTATGCATTCTGCACACATTCTTCATTCCTGATGACTTTGAGATTTAGGATGCCTATGTAGTCAGTATGCTGTCTTTAAGGCATTCTAAAATTTCTATAATCAATGCAATCATGTTTAGAAGGAGCTACAGTTGGTTTTTAAATCTGAGAAAGAACCACCATAATCTGGGATGAAAATGAGCATTGTTGTAAAATTGAGGTTTTTCATCTTATTAAATATATAGATATGTAAGCAATGGTTAGAAGATTGATACATGTCCCAAAGATGCTTATTCTGGAGGCAACTGGACTTCTGGTTTTTTCTTTGAAGATGTTTCACTTCTCATCCAAGAAGCTTCTTCACCTTCGGGACAACCATGACCTGAATGACTGAAAATCTCTACAGAAGATTGATACATATTTTTTTATTCTCAAACTCCATACTGTTAAGCTGGCCTGACCATTGCATTCTTGATGATTATTGAAGTTCCCCTTCCAATGCGGAATTCATCCAAAATATTCTTTAATACCACTTATAAAGTTTCAGTCAACATTGAATTTCCTAATTTTTAATACATATTTAAAATTACTGCATCATGTCTATGCTCATGAATTCCACAACAATCATATACAACTTTCTTGTGAATATGGTATCTATTCTTGAATGTCTTGGTGATTGCAGAGATCGTACCTCTTAGAACTTTCTTTGCAGGTTAGCCTAAATACATCTAGTTGTTCTTTCTGCACCAGTCTTTTCCCTGAAGATTAGTACATTAATAAACTGGCAAAACATGATGTATGTGTAAGAGAGAGAGGGAGAATGGCCCAAGATGCTGTGAGATATTTATTGAAAAACATCATAATGTGTCCAAAGAGTCTTTTCTAAGGGGCCAGTAAAAGATTTCTGTATCTATCTGAATATCTCTCAGCAGACCCTGATCCAAATCTTTTGGACTGAAATATATTGGGTTCTCAGAAATACTCTAAAACATTAGCAACAGCAATAGCACTTAGACTTATGTATCACTTTGCAGTGCTCTACAGCCCTCTCTAAGCAGTTTACAGAGTCAGCATATTGCCCCCAACAATCTGGGTCCTCATTTTACCCACCTTGGAAGTATGGAAGGCTGAGTCAACCTTGAGCCTGGTGAGATTTGAACTGCCAAATTGCAGGCAGCTGGCAGTCAGCAGAAGTAGCCTGCAGTACTGCACTCTAACTAGTGCGCCACCACGGCTCATTAGGGAAGACTAAACCCTGTTCTTGTTAGATTTTGTGTGTTTTGTGGGTTCTAGGAGAAGGCATGGCTTTTAATGGACACATAATTGCATTGGGATTGTGCTAAGGAGTGTGTCAAGGATATTGGTGAGAATACTGGAGTAATAAGAGGTAGGAAGAGATATACCAGTGTAAATCATAAGGGTCACACAAAGACTATCCTGAAACAACTAGACAAATTGCAGTTACTTACTGGATATAATTTAAAGCACTGTACATATGTTTAAGTCCCAAAAGACTTGGACTCTAGTTTTAAAGGACTTCTCACCATCCTCTGAACCTGTCCAATCTTTAAGATCTGAAGGAATAATTCTTTTGAAGATATCTTTGCTATAAGAGGCCATTTGAGAAAGGACTTTCTTCTCCTTTGTTCTCAGGTTATGGAACACCCTCTCCTGGGAACTATTTTTGGCACATCTACTGCACACTTTCAGCATTTAAAAAATCTGAAATGATGCATATCTTTTACTGGACTTCTCACTATTAATTATTATTATTATTTATTTATTTTAGGATTAATTATAGTGGAAGCCTCTTTTGGATTCTGTTTTGTGTTTTCTTACTTTTTTCTTAGCTGTCTTAAATAGTCACGAGAACAGAATATAAATCAAATAAATAAACATTTAGAAAGAGGCATACAATTATTGCATCCCTTAACCTCACTGAAATGATGCAGCACATGAGAAATATGACTGTTCAAGCCTCATTGCATGGATGTTTTCTTTTATTCTAACTTTTATCAAATTAAGAATACTACAGCGGGAAGTTATGTCTGACAACTGATTTGAGGTTTTTTTTTCTTTTCTTAATGTCTTGCGCAAAGTGCAACTACATTTCCTCCTCCTCCTTCTTTAGAACCGGTAGCGGAAATTTACTGCCGCTCGCCGAACTGGCAGCAAAGACTGGCGGTCCACGCTCCCAAACCGGTTCTCCGGTCACCGTGGCTTGAAAAATAACCCTCTGCGCATGCGCAAAGGCTTCTGTGCATGCACAGAGGGTCATTTCCGGGTGTTTTGTGCGATGCAAAATGCACACTTCCGTCGCGATCAGAACCGGTAGGGAAGTTAAGTAGAACCCACCCCTGCTGCAAACTGTACATTCAGATATTGCTAGTGTCAATTTAATGATGCAAACCATCACTATCCTTTCCATTCATGCAGTTGTTACTAATTTATTAGGAAATATTGCAGAATTAGGAAACGGAAATCTCAGCCTTCAAAATTCAAAGGAAAAATTCCATTTAACATTTTTATTGAGTTATAAAATATTATAAGATACAAAATACAAACGTAAATAGAAAACAGTGGGGAGGAAGAGGGGGAAGAGAAGTGAGGAAGGATAAGAAAAGAAAAAGAAGCATTGACGTCTGACTCTCTTTGTTGCAGTAAAGCAAGGCATTAACATCAAATCACAATTGGTATTGTAAGTTCTGAATAGAGGTATTAGACAAGATGATAAAATAAGGGGTATAAATATTAAGAAATTTATAAATTTATAAATTGAGGGCTTTCGCTGATGATCTGGTTATATTTTTACAGGACCCAAAAAACAATATAGAATATTTGATGAGGAAATTGAATGAGTTTGGGGCTTTGGCAGGTTTCAAAATAAATAAACAGAAAACAACAATGCTGATCAAGAATATTCCTTCTTAGGATAGTGATATATTGAACAAAAAGTTTTGGGTTTTAGGATTGAGAAAAAGGTGAAATACTTAGGGGTTATGTTGACAAATACAAATATAAAACTGTTTCAAAATAACTACCCTTATGTCCCTCTTTGGAGGGATATTAAACAGGATTTACAAAGATGGGATAAACTGCACTTGTCATTATTGGGTAGAATCTCTGTAATCAAGATGAATATTTTACCAAAGATGCTTTTTTATTTCAGACATTACCAATACTTACAACTGACAACCCATTTAAACAATGGCAGAAGGATATTTCTAAGTTCATATGGCAAGGGAAAAATATATTCCCAAGCACTGCATATTTTGAATGAACAACTACTCAATGAGAAAATCAATAATATATAAAAAATTATGAATACCTATTGGGGAAAGGAGAAAGAGTAGAGAAGTTGTATCACTCACACACATCATATGCAACTAGTCTTTCAGAGTACCAATATTTTTGACTGAGGGATCCTAGACATTTCATTATCCAAGCTAGGTAATATAATCAGTGCATTCAAACCCCATTTCATCCTTGAGCTACAAATATTCCCCTCTATTGATATTTTTGACTATTTGGCACCTATAAAGCTATTACCACAAACTTACATGAAAAGCATGTTTTACCAAACGATCTAACTGTAAGTATTTCCAAAAGCAAGCTTTTAAACCTTGGCATGAACTCTGTTCCCCTTTTACTCAAATATTTCTCCAGCCATGATGCTGGAAATGGAACCTATGCAGAAAGAATTAATTATATTTACCTATCTATTTTAATGTGATTGTGTCTTTCTGTTTACTAGAATTAATACTGAAAGAACAGGAAAGGTGGCTATTTATTCACTTTATCATGCTCCTTTATTTATTTTAATATCCATGGAGGCCTCATTTCCAGCATATTAAAGACCAAGAAGTAAGAATCTCCAAAAGACAACTGAATTCATGATCCTTCATTGTTTGTAATGCAATCTACTAGATATGATAAAACTTTTCTCCAACTTATTTTATTTTTGGAAACTGTCAGAATTTGTCCCTGGGAAAGGGAGAAAGTAATTTGGTTTTGTCACTGCTTTAAAATATCAGAACCTCTTTTTAAGTTTTCAGATTTCAGTGCAAAGAGCTTAATTCTCTAACTCCATGGTTTGCTTAATTTAAAATATGTGATTAAGCACATACAGCCCCATGCAGCCCTGTTCTATGGGTTGTTTCTAAAAACATTTGGGTGATACAGAATAACTGTTTGCTTCCAAGAAATTCCTGCTAGAGAGTTTAAATTAACCTCGTTGCTTATCCTCCTGAACACTGGCTGGTAGAGTCCTTGGGCACACACACAGTATACACCAGTTATACATCAGCAGAGACTAAGGCGAGGCTAGCTAAGGGGCAAATAAGGTGAAAGGGAGGCATGGTTGCATAGTTTTATTGACAAGAGCTGCTCTCTCATTTATAGCCAAATATTTATAGTACTGGAGATCCATTCTTGCGTGCACTGCCTTGTTCCATCTTTTCATTCTACTGGATGCAGCAATTGTTATGGTCAAAGCTCATTCATATAGGAATTCCCCTTTCTGAGCTGTTTTACGTTTCTTGTATGACACTAACTAGCATATTTTTAATTGGCTGGACTGATATTCACAGTCTGTCATCACATCAACTTCTCTTTGCATAAACTATCTTTGGTAATGGAATTGATATCGTGCTGGGTTTCACTGCCATGGCTTTTAATTCTTTAAACTGGATTACAGCTATGTCAGGTGTGCAGGTTTTCTCTCTCAATGTAGTTTCTTAATAATCATTTTCTTTTTTTAAAGAGAGAAGGAAGTATCCACTTCCAGAAACCTTTGTGTCAGTTGCTGTGTAATTTTTTTCTCCTGCATAAAAGCTACTCGTCCACATATACTGATCATTGCCCAAAGTGAACAGTCACAGAGACCCAGTGTGAATGAAAGAACCTGTAAGAAGGACGATCACGAAGATGATGATGATCAATGATGATCGATGATGATGATGACATAGAAGAGTTATAATCACACCATAATCAGCCATGGGATGGAGTGTGCGTGGGAAGTGAGAAAACGTGATGTTATGACATATGTATTTGAGTCCCAGCACACAAAAAGCTGACATTTGTGCTGTGACATGACAACACACTGCATCATTTGCCTGAGGCTGCAACTGGAACAGGACAATAGAACTATTACTACTTTCTTTACACCGTCTGTATAGAATTCCCTTTCTCTAAATTATTTTATAATGTAATAAAGGATTGTACCTTAAGCTTTACAGTAAGGTCTCCACTGTAGTGTCATTTGTAAATGGCTATGCATATTAGAAAACATAACAAAAAAACCCTGATCACACACAGTAAATATTTAATCATTTTTAAGACTGCCTGATTTAGACTACAGATCTAGTTTGTTGCTAGGTGCAAGATGGATGCTTTTAATATAGAAATTATTCTTCTGTGCATTCTTTGGTATAACCGTCTTGGAAAGGTATCTCTTGGGAAAAATACTAGGATAAATAAGTATAAGAGGCCTTGTATTTTGATATTATTTTTAGGCTATCTCAAATGTGCCTGCCTTGCTGTATCACTGCAGCTTACAGAATGCAAAGTTATCAGTTTCCTAGTATGGAGCTTTGTTCTCTCTCCATCTTGCACAATTTATTGTGAATATTTAATAAAAGAGTACATGTTTTTCTAAACCAGGAGTCTACTGGAATAGGTGACTATAATAAATTTAAATAAACAATCAACTCCCACATAGCATCTCTGAAAAAAAAAATGCACTTCTGAAAAGTGCTAATATTGAAGATGACAATAGTGCCTACTAATAGAACACAAGCCCTCTAGGCAAACGCATGGCCCATTTGCTTGGCTCTAAGCAATTGTGGTTACAGGTAATATATACATTAATCTATAATCAAGTGTATTTATCCCCCAGTGAATGGAACAGAATTATAGTTCAGGATTGAATGACCTTTGAGGTCAGTTTAGAAGTAAGTAAAATTATCTTCAAGTCCAGCTTGACTTCTGGTAACTATGCAAGTGGTTTTCTTGGCAGGATTTGGAAATGGTTTGGTAATACTTTTTTCTAGGTTGATTTTTCAACTTCCTGATTTGTAATGCTAATCCAGATGAACATTATCCAAGCTCTAACTAAGACCGAATGTATATTGCTTTTTAGATTACATAAATTTGGTGAGGCATTGTTGCCTAACTGAGTGGGACATCCTTAAAGTGGGGCAAGAGGCTTACTTATGTGATCAGCGAATCAGAATAAATGAAATAGAACAGTGTTGATGCCGCTTCCAGGGTTGCAGATTTCCTTTTTAATAGTTGACACCTAGGCAGGCTTATACCTAGTTCTTTATGAATGCAAAAAATAATAATAATGATTCCATTACTTTATCAGCAAACATCTGCATGAAGGATAACCATTAGAATTGTTTCCCCAGAGGAGGCAAGAGACATCAGTAGGTGCACATTTAAAAATCATTACTTGTCAGGAGCAAATAACCAGGAACAGTTGAGTTCAAAGCACCAGGAGTTTTCTTGCCTCCTATCTCACAAGAATCTGAGCAACTAACGGTCCAAGCTAAATTGGTGCTAGATAAGGGTCAATGAAATTCACAAGGGGCTAAACTCGGGTCTCTTGTGGCTGCACAATGACTCTAAACTGATTACATGTTTAAGCCTGCCCTCCAGCTCAGCCTACTCGTCTCCTACATCACTGTAACTTAAACGAAAGGTCATCATATCCTTGTAAGTTGCGTACAGTTTTTACAGATGTGGTTTGTAGTCTACCATGAGTGCCTGCTAGTCTCCTTCCCTCTCTCCTCATTATCCTGTTGCTAATGGGGCACTAACAGCACCAGTCAAACCACTAGAGTGCCAGCATCTCTTAGGCAACTGTAATGAATTATTGCTACAATACTAGAACCCACTCATTTATTGAAACTCCCATCTTCAATCATTGAATCCTCTCAGAGAATATGTCAGAATAGCTACTAACTGGGCTTGCACATTAGAAAGGAAGGCTGCTAGTTGTCAGGTGCAAAGGATCAGGACCGTACATTAAGTTGCAGCACGGAAGATTTATTCAAGCCAATACACAAGAATCTAGTCAACTAACAGACAGCACTAAAGTGGTGCTAGGTAAAGGTCAAAGGAATTCTAAGGGGGCAAGACTTGGATCATTTGTGGCAACTAAGGTCTCTAAGCTGCTGGGACATTTAACTCCGCCCCCCAGCTTTGCCTACTCGTCTCCTATACTAGTGCATGCAAACCATCCACCCTCAAAGCAACTGTGTCCTTCTGAAGTCTCTTGCTGCTACTTTTAAGACATCTCTGTTTCTTTGCACTTATATCTGCACGTAAGCAAGCATGCACAGATAAATCTTCTGCTGGGCTCTCCATGAAAGGGTCTCCCATTCTTTTCATTGATGTCCTGAATTTGCAAAGCTGCTTCTAGCTTCTGACACAGTAGTGGGTTGTTAATCCTGTTGCTACCGGTTCACTCGTGCGCGCGTGCAACGTTTCTGCGCATGCGCAGAAGCATCCCGGGCAGGTGGGCGGAGCCACCCACCGCTGCCGCTACCGGTTCGCCGAACCGGGAGAAACCCACCGCTGTTCTGACAGTTGAAGAAAACAGTCTGGCAATTTCTGATAATAATGAAAATTACCCATTATAGAAATGGTTATTCCAGATATGAGCCGCGGTGGCGCAGTGGTTAGAGTGCAGTACTGCAGGCTACTTCTGCTGATCACTGGCTGCCAGCAGTTCGGCAGATCGAATCTCACCAGGCTCAAGGTTGACTCGGCCTTCCATCCTTCCGAGGTCGGTAAAATGAGGACCCAGATTGTTGGGGGCCATATGCTGACTCTCTAAACCACTTAGAGAGGGCTGTAAAGCACTGTGAAGCGGTATATAAGTCTAAGTGTTATTGCTATTGCTAAATGCTATTGCTATTTGGTCACATAATTTCCTCCTCTTTTTTCAACATTCCACGTGGAATTGGAAAAAACACCTGAAAAGGGGGGGGGGGGGAATGAGTCACTGACTACATCAACCCAGAGTTCTCACACAAGGCACAAATGACCAAGCTCAGATTATCATATCCTGGACACATTAGGCAAAGATCTAGTTCTCTGGAGAAGACTCAAATGTTGCGAAAAGTGGAGGGAAAGAGAAAAAGAGGACAACCAGCAGCAAAGTAGATGGACTCAGTTACAGTGGCAATTAGTATACTGTTGAGAGACCTAAAAGACCAGATTAGGAACAGATCATCACGGAGAAAATATATGTATGTGATTGCTAAGAATCAACAATGACTTGTTGGCATCTAATCATCAATCAAGAATGAGATAGTTCTGAGAGGCAAATCATCTCCTTTTGGAACCTTACCTCCTTCACAAACCGCAAGATAAAGCCTGAAAAATGTTGTCCCTGCTCCTTCTGTTGACATTCCTTGATCACTGGATGGCTGTTTGCAGCCAAAAGGCAACTGTTCAAGGGCACTGCCATTCTATATTAAGATAATTCAGGATACAAAAAAATTGACCTGCTGAGCCAGGCTAAAAGAGTCTAATATCTTTTCTTCTCTTAGTGGTCATCTTTGGTGGCCCCAAAGTCACAAGCCGTCTGCAGATATGGAAGCCATACCACTCTTCCTCTGCTCCTCCCCAGCTGGAATTCAGAGGCATGAAGGCTGTGATCCTGGTGATAGCATATCCCACTGAGTCATCACAATTAGGGGATATATAATGAGATACACAATTAAAGCAAGTACCAATGATATGTACTTTCTAGTGCTTTTCCCTCTAATGCAGCACCCTGGGAGTTATTAGACAAGCACCATCACTAACTCTAAACAAATCAGCATGAACTCAAGAGAAGGGAAGGAAGCATAAGGAAAATAAGAAGCAGAAAAAAAAAAGAGGAAAGGGAGATTGTGTGCTTTTTCAGTGCTCTTTATTTCCCTGCTCTAAATGATCTTGCAGTACCAAATGGCAATACCATTATTTCTACACTGTACGGTGTGCTTTAGAAAAGTACATATTATGTATTACATGCAAGCAATCCAGCAACATTATTAGAGACAATGTTCCCATATATACAGTAGCACACACCTTATGAACAAATATTTTTTTACTACTAACTGGAGCAGGGGTGTCAAACTCGTGGCCCGGATGCGTCACGCGCTGGCCATGCCCACCCCTGGTTTAGCAATGGGGGGGGAAAGCCCCGATACCTCACGTGACGACAACGTGACACCACGAGTTTGACACCCCTTCACTAGAGTGATAAATAAGCATTTAAAACTGGCGACGAAGACAAATGACATCTACTTTTAAACAAATGTCAGATCATAGTCTTGATCATACATTATTAAACAGGAAAGATTTACAACAATAGATTGGAGGCAAGGGCAGATGTTCTGGAGTTCTGATTCCACAGAATTGGCTATGTTGGCTGAGGCTAACACAGTATTTTTCAACCTCAGAAACTTTAAGATGGGTGGACTTCAATTCCCAGAATTCTAGAAGTTGCAGCACACCCATTTTAAACTTGAGAAACACTGGGCTAAGAGGAGTTGAAGTTCTTGTCAGAGGGTGGGTCAGGAGAGGATCCTATACAGGCACACCTACACAGTCAGTACTTAAATGAGATACTTTATTCTGTATACCAACATACTTATGCTAATAAAGTGTGAGCTATCATTATATACAAATGACAGTGTAATTTACAAAAGACAGCATGTACAAGATAGTACGTACGGATGCAGAATTTAAGAAATAATCTACTTAAATTCCTCCCTCTCAAATCTCTTTCCCTCACTTTCTGCTTATGCTTTATTTCGGGTTCTTCTTCCCCCTTGTTGTTGTTCAGTCACTAAGTCGTGTCCAACTCTTCTGATATGAGAATGTCTTTTTGTTATCTCCTGGCTGTCTTACTGTCAAATAAAGCCTTTAAGTCATAAAGTTCTACTGTCCAGAATCTGAATCTCCATTAACTCAACACAGTGTGCTCTCCTGATCTTTCCACTTTTTCTTTACAGTTTTCCTCCTTTTCTCGGGGATTTGATAGGATTTCACATTTATCAGGTGGTGATCTCTCCAGCAGAATGTCTTGCAGCATCTGCAACGCAACCTACCCACCCCCTTTTTCTGTTGTTCCTGGCTCTTTTTATAACCTATACCCAGGACATATCATATATATTACACAGGTACCAGAGGTGGGTTCCTCCCGGTTCGCACCGGTTCTATAGAACCGGTAGCAAACCGCTGGTGACGTCACGGAGCCGATACTTGTCGGTGCTGGTCCGTGGACGCCGCCATCTCTTTTTTTTTTTTGGATTTTTTTGGGGGGGATTTTTTTGCTATTTTTTTTCTGCGCATGCGCAGAAGCCTAGTCCCCAGCACTGCGCATGCACCACCATCTTGTTTTTGGCTCTTTTTTTTGGAATTTTTTTGAGATTTTTTGTCACTGCACATGCGCGCGGCGAGGGAGGAAGCAAACCGGTGGCGAGGTAAGTTAGAACCCACCCCTGACAGGTACCTTCTAGCATTTTCACCTGCTCTGATTTATTTATTAAATTTGTTTGCCATCAATCTCACCACAAGTTGACTCTTGATCTTCTGCTGAGTCAACTATCATAAATAAATAAGTAAATAAGTAAATGGATAAATAAGTGAATGAATGAATGAATGAATATTATGACCATGACTCAGACCCAAATGATTTCTTTCAGACAGTCCCAATCACATGAAGCATACTAGATAACTTACACAAAGTTTGTATGGAGAAAGACCCAGATTCAATCTGTGTTATTTCCAGACAGGACTCCAAGAAGTTCCTGTTTTAAACTCTGTACCTCTTTTGGCAGTCTGTTTAGAAACAAGGGCTCTGCATCAGGGGTGGGTTCCACTTACCTTCCCTACCGGTTTGCATCGCGACAGAAGTGCGTGTTTTGCATGCGCGCGCCCACGTCACTTTGCAGAAATTACCCTCTGCGCATGTGCAGAATCCTCTGCACATGCGCACAGCGTTCTTTGCAGGGCCGCAGCGACCAGAGAACGTGGTCGGGGGCGTGGACAGCCAGCCATCACTGCCGGTTCGGCGAGCGGGTGCAAATTTCCGCCACCAGTACGGGAGAACCGGTCCGAACTGGCAGCAACCCACCACTGCTCTGCATGCTTTTTAAAGATTCAGAATTGGTATTCAACGAGCAAAGCAGCAAAATCTTTGCATAAAGCTGAATGTGCTGCAGATCTCCTTTGCCATAACCAGATGGAAGCACCAAGTCAAAAAATTGGTACCAAAAACAAACTAGGTATCTGGAATTTACTTGCATCTTAGTTTAGTCACAATACAAAAAATACTGTACATCATTGGCAAAGACCAAAACCAGAAAGTTAGATTCTCGCTAACTAGAAAAGGGCTCCTGTGTTTAGACATACCTTGGGACACAAATACTTTGTTCTTAATGACAGCCTGTCCCCTGGTGTATGTTGATTTGTCTGGATTCAAATTAAGTTGGGTCTCCTAATCTGCATGGAAACTTCATGTTATTTTTCCATTAGGAGGCAGAATGGTGGATTTGTTGAATTTCTACTGTATCATTTTTAGAATGCATTGCAAAAAAGAAATAGTCAACAGACAACTCTGTCAGAATATTTTTCTTCATATGGAAGAGACAGCATTATGAAAGGCTGAATTCATAAAGAAAAAAATTAACAGCACCTAAAATAATAAAATGGAACTACGAATGAAGCTAATTTTGGTGCCAACAGATTGATATGAGGTGATGTATACCATAATCACTTCTTTTCACTTTCCTTTTTAAATTAGATTCTGGGAGAACCTAAATAATCATTTTAATCACAAAACATCACTGAAAATGCAATAAAGAGATTGGCACAAACTGAGGACTATTCTCACACAGGAAAATTCAGTTTTCCACTTAGTGTTAACCACCTTTCCAAAAATATTTGCTCTTTCTTATACAGTAGTGTAATGCCAACAGTCTAGAGGGCAACACATATAATATTTTAATATTGATATTCTGTCTTTTTGCTTGACCTGTGTCTATAAAAGCTGCATGCTAAAATAAACAAAATGCTACTGGACCTGAGCAGCTTTTGATTAAGCTTTATATTTTCAACATTTATTCTAATGTCAATAGACCCAACTGCTGGAAAATACGCACATCTATCCTGCTTTAGCATTGGGGATTACAGAATGTATTATAACAGAAGAACAGAGTTGGGAGGGACCTTGGAGGTCTTCTAGTCCAACCCCGCTCAAGCAGGAAACACTATAACATTTCAGACAAATGGTTGTCCAATCTCTTCTTAAACATTTTCAGTGTTGGAGCATTTACAACTTCTGGAGGCAAGTCATTCCACTGATTATTCTAACTGTCAGGAAATTTCTCCTTAATTCTAGGTTAGTTCTCTCCTTGATTAGTTTCCATCCATTGCTTCTTGTCCTGACTCCAGATGCTTTGGAGAATAGCTTGACCTCCACTTCTTTGTGGCAACCCCTGAGATATTGGAACACAGCTATCATGTCATCCCTACTCCTTCTTTTCATTAAATTAAACATACCCAATTCCTTCAACCATTCTTCATTTGTTTTAACCTCCATTCTGCTAATAATCTTTGTTGCTCTTCTCTGCACTCTTTCTGGAGTCTCAACATCTTTTTTATATTGCGGTGACCAAAATTGGATGCAGTACTCCAAGTGTGGTGTTACCAAGGCATTGTAAAGCGGTAGTGTCACTTCTCGTGATCTTGATTCTGTTCCTCTGTTATTGCAGCCTAGGATTGCATTGGGTTTTTTGGCAGCTGCAGCACACTGCTGGCTCATATTTAACTGACTGTCCATTAGGTCTCCAAGATCCTTCTCGCAGTTATTACTATTGAACCAGTTCCACCTAGTCAGTACCTGTGCATTTGGGTTTTTTTTGCCTAAATATAGAACCTTATCTACATACACATCCGAGATAACAAGTCTCTCCCCTCCACCATTTTTAAAAAAAATAAAAATTGGGTTTTCCAAGAAGCACCAAAATTATGTTTCACCTTTATATGTTCCTGATGAATTATACCATCATAAAACCTAACAATTGTTTTGTGTTGAGATATACAATTCACTGTGAGCCACCCTTACCATTCTCTTGCATTCACTGACCTCTTAACGCCAAGCCAAGCAACCAACGGCTAGCATTTCCCCCACAGAAACTCAGTTGCAATAAGCTATCCTCTGGATGGTATAACCTTCTGTGCTATTTTTAAGCAACTCTATTAGAAGAATATCAGAATTAAGGAAAGGATGAGGAAGATAATAGACTAATTATTTCAAACCACTCCAAGTTAATAGCAAAAGCAATCCAGTGGCTTGCTTCCCAGGAGGACCTGTGTGATGAAAGTGATGATAACAAAGCTTGTAGTTCAAACAGAACATCATCTAACTGCATAAATAGCACAGAACAAAACCATTTAGCTATGCCCTTTTTGTTAACTAAAACAGCTATTCCTGCCTCATCTCCATGTACATATGAGAAATAACAAATGTCTGACTAGCAGAGCTTTGGACATGCACTCATATCTCATGTGGGGAACTATGAACAACATGTGACCCTTGACCAATCCCTCTGCCCTATTTCCCGAAGCTACCTGCCTATAAATTAGCAGGAAAACCTGAGACATATTCTTCCTTTCCCTGGTGCTATTAGAATCTAGGAAATCTAGAGGAAGATGGCTAGGAGGGGAGTGAGAAGTACAAAATCTCTCAATGAATTTGACCAATAATTTTTTTCCCCACCAATAGCACCAAAGAACTAGTTATTTGATATGACTGTGATGATATGACTACCAAAAGAAGGACAAATTCAAAACCCTTCCCCTCATAATGATTGGGCCCATTATCATTGTTTTTCTGTCTCTTCTGAATGTATAGTGTTACCTCCTAACGAGGTAAATGTTTCCTTTTCCTTGAATATGTTGCCTGCATTATCAGTTAATCAACCTAGGTTAATATATGGAAAATACTCTTCTAGGACTGAAACTTAAATTGATCATTTTCTGGCTCTTTTCTCTCAGTTACTTTACCCCTGAATAAGTAAATGGGCTTCTTGCTGCCAAATTAGTCTCTTAAATGCTTCATCTCATGAGGTTAAGTAGATAATTTGGCTCCCTTTTATGTCATCTTAAACTACCCCGTTTGCAATATAGTGGTACATGTAAACAGAGCACAATAATTAAACTACTTTCTGGACTAGCTTAATGGATTTTAATAAGCTAACTCTGGTACTAAGAATTTTGAAGTCGATTATAAACTGGGAAAATTGTATCATTTCTTTCACTGTGCTTGGAAAATGCTACGGAAAGGGGGGGGCAGGGGACTTTCTTTGTGTAGAAAAAAAAGCAAGGCATCATAAGGGTGTCATGGTTTTCCACCAAAGGGATTCTGCAATTTGTTTCCCCCCCCCCACACACACACATTCCTGCTTGCGTAAATGGATGTATCTCCAATAAGAACATGAGTATGATTGGAGGGGATGTTTCCCTGATCTTAAATGGGCTGGCATGACTTATTGCCTGAGGAATCACACTAGCAGCATCACAGGGGAGACTATAATGGAATTAACTTAGCTTTCAAGCTTTAAAGGGATATAATAATACAACAAATGCCTGCACTTTATAGGCAAATGAGATTGGTGAAACAATGAGACACCAGCCATTTATGGGCAATGGGTTCATTTATCTCTCCCCCAACCTTATAAAGAGTATACACATTAAAACAGCACGTATCACTAACAAAATAACTCACAAAAAAGTAGTCACCTGAAGATTTGCTAACAGTAAAATATAATTTTAAATTCCCAGCAATTGGCTGAAATCTAATTTTTTTCATGAAATGCTGATGCAATTCCCAAAGCAGCTACTATAACTTAGGTGGGCTCACCACCAAAAACAAAATTCCAGTTACTTTACATGCTATTAGCACGTAGTGCTTAAGTTAAGCAGGGTTTAACTCAGAGGTCTGGGGGATTCAGCAAAGCGCTCTCTAGTGAATCTTCCCTTATAATAATGTTGATCCCACCAGGTTTAATGGGAAACGGCAGCAACAGTTGTTTTATTAAACAGTTGGTTCACCATTTAGCACAAAATAAAATTGAATGAAGATACATCATGGCACTGCAGGCAGTTACGAAGATGGCTTTCTGAGCTTGGATGCTCAATCCAGATGAAATAGCCTAGGATACATGTATCCCTTCAACTGTGTAGATACCACATGTAAAAGCAGACCTGTGTTAAGTGATGTGCAAAGACAAGGCTGGATATATCAAACTTCTCTATAGAGCAGGGGTCTTCAACTTTGGCAACTTTAAGACTTCCAGAAGTCTTAAAGTTGCCAAGGTTGGAGACCCCTGCTATAGAGGAAGCTGATAATTTTCACACTGCGGATTCTAAAATATTCTCCATTTTTGGGGGGGGGGCAGTTTATCAGAAATTTCTTAACCAGAAAAGCATTAATTAACTTCTCAGAGAGGTCAATAGCTTGCAATTGCTACCTTCTGCCTGCAGAATGGTTTGGGCGTGTTAGTAGTTTTAAGATTATGCCGCTATTTTTAAGATGCACAAGCCTGGCCAACAAATCCTTTATCATTTGAGATTTAAGACTGGCATTTTGTCTGCCATACTGGTTTTCTATTTGCAGGGACTAGTTCTTTTAGAGGAGAGAGAATGTGATGGGCAAGCTAGGAGGCAGACAGCCTGTTTCTCTTCAGATATTTCAGACCTATTTGTCCCAGCCATAATCACTAATGGCAAAGAATTGCCTGAATTTTCATCCAAATTATCTGGAGGATGCTGCATTTTCTGTCTCTGGTCAAAACGATTTAGCAGCCATTGGAATGTGTTCAATCCATTTCTATCCCTTCCGCTTCTATTACTTCACTCTGGTGCTGCGCAGGTCATATTGACAAGGCTGACACCATTACTGTAATTATCAACTCTAGCTTGGTTGAAGAGCCTCCCCAGGGCTCCTGGCAGAGTCTTCTGGCTCCAGAATTTGTTTTCAGCACAGACAAATCCAGGAAGGGATGTCATCTCACCTCCCCAGCTTTTCTGAGCTCTGCACTGCTACTGCTCCTGAAAGAGTGAGAGATAACTGTTTCTCTCCTCCCAAAAATTGTGGGCCAGCCTGGCAAACTTTCTAATAGCCCTGACTCATCAGTAATTATACTGAAGTGTCAGTCTATCATCAATGATACAATTCTTTCCCCACTCGGTGTTTATCAAATACAAAAAGTATTCCTTTAGGTCTCTATTTCTCTTTTTTCCTTTATATATTTATATGGCTGCTCATTTACCAAAGCATTTGGGGCAGTGCAACAAATGCAACCATGGTAATCCATCACATTTAAAATTGCATAAAAATAAATATCTATAGTAGTCCAGTGCTTTGGGGGGGGGGAAGTCACTATAACAACAGGTAGACCTGCCTTCTCCCAAAGATAACATTCTAGCCCCGATGCCTGGAAGAATAGTCAGGTTAGTATGTTGGGGGGAGGTTATTTCACATATAAAAGATGTGACACGGAAGGCACATTTTGGGGGATCCAACAATTGTTTCAACAATGGAACTCAGAGCCAGAACTCCTTGATCTGCTGGGATAGGCAGAAATCATCAATGAGAGACATTCCCACACCTACAGTAATGTGGACCCGTGCCATGTAGGGCTTTAAAGTTGGCCACATCTTGAATTGCACCTGGAAAACTAATGGGAGCCAATGCAACTGACAAAACAGCCACACGGTCTTCATTTTACTGACCTTCGGAAGGATAGAAGGCTGAATCAACCTTGAGCCGGTGAGACCCGAACTGCCAAACTGCTGGCAGCCGGCAGTCAGCAGAAGTAGCCTGCAGTACTGCACTCTAACCACTGCACCAACACGGCTCTTATAGAGCTTTGGGAGACTGGGAAAATACCTCAACCCCATCACTTGGACAGCCCAAGAGCAACATAGAATTGTTAAGCTGGCTATGGTGATGTCTGTTAAAAAGAGGTTTGAAGGGACAAGAGATGGATGTTATTTTGGGATCCATTTTTTCTGTGGTCAGAATCTCTCCTTAGATTGAGACTCAGGTGCACGAATGCACCCATATAAAAGAAAAGTCCTTTTATAAAACAAACTAAGGTATCAAGGACTCTTCTGTATTTTGGAGGGTATAAGAAGGTATTTTATTTATTTACTTTTAGTAAATGAGTCGTGATGGCGCAGTGGTTAGAATGCAGTACTGCAGGCTACTTCTACTGACGTCGGTAAAATGAGGATCCAAATTGTTGGGGGCAATATGGTGACACCGTAAACTGCTTAGAGAGGGCTGTAAAGTGGTATATAAGTCTAAGTGCTATTGCTATTGCTGTTTCGATCTTCTCTCTGAAGCCCAGACACGCTTGTCACCCCAGTGCAATCTAAGTGCATTTGAAACACACAGAATTGGACAGGTTGGCTATGGAAATGTTGTGATTTTGCCACCAGATACTAGCAGGCTGGATGTATCACATTTATTTGTGCTCAGGTGTCATTTCTGCCTATTCCTTCTTTTTTAACAACCCTGAAATCATAGCATGGGCAGGTGGGCAGAAAGAAGAGGATCCAAAGTGAGATATTATTTGCCTCTTTACCATCATTTATTGTCATATCTGCTGCAAACTCCACATGGCATCAGGAAGGGCATTCGGCCGGTAAATAGAATAGAATAGAATAGAATTCTTTATTGGCCAAGTGTGATTGGACACACAAGGAATTTGTCTTTGGTGCATATGCTCTCAGTGTACATAAAGAAAAATGAAATAGATTCATCAAGAATCATAAGATACAACACTAAACGCTCAGGTCCATCCAGTCGCCGCAAATCTACCCCAAAATAAGGGATTACAGGGTCATAAAAAAGGAGTTTTATTGTCAGGTTTCAGTTGTTATTAATTTCTTCAGGCTAATCCATACAGTGCCACATTTTAAATTGCAGGGCTCTAAATCTGGCTTAAACATACATTTAAGCAAAACAATTTGTGCCCTACCAACTGAGCCACAAGATAACTATCAGTAAAGATTGCTGCATCACAGTGTCTTTTTTTAACTTGCAGAGTTAAAAAAGGGGGGGGAACAGTTGGTGAAGAGTGGGAAAAGAAAGGGAGGGAGGAGAGACAGTCTGAGCTATAAATAGATTCCACTAGCAAACAAGATTGAACAACTCCACTAAAATTCATTGCTTTGTTCTGCTTGCATATGCATGCTTTACAACATTTCATTTGTGTGGGCAGATGTGTGACAAGAAGAGGGAGCTGGAGTGAATGGCACACTCAGAAGACCAAAGCTGGATTTCCAAATGAAAATGCTCATAAACAACTTCGGTGGCAGCACAGCTGGTCTCAAGAGTGGGCGGGGGTCTGTAAAACAATTAAAATTTCTAGGCCAGATGGAAATGGGGGGGGATTTGTCTTGCTACTTATGAAGCATGCAAAGAACTGGCTGTTGCGCAGTACACAACTTCCCAAGAGGGAATGCACAACCCTAGGGTCTGCAGTTGAAGGAGGGGTAAACATCACCCAAATAAAATTGTCTGTGTGGTAAAGAAGACACTAAGTTGCAGCCAAAACCCCTTTTACGAAATACCGTGTTTTCCCGAAAATAAGACCCTGTCTTATATTTTTTGAACCCTGAAATAAGCGCTTGGCCTTATTGCCATGCACTCAAAAGCCCGATTGGGCTTATTATCAGGGGATGTCTTATTTTGGGGGGGAAACAGGGTACATGTGGAGTTTATAGTCAGACCTCCACAATCTGAAAGCCTACGACGAGTCCAAATATTGAAGCCCACCATACAGTATCTGACCATGCATATAGCAAGTTGAGTCCTCTTCTCTGGATTCTTCCCTTTCTCTTGGTTACCTGGTACTAGCCCAATCAACTGTATTTGGAGCTTCAGCTGTTTAGTCCCAATTTAAACAAGGAGTTTTTCTCCTCTATCAGCAAATGGAAATTCCTTTACCATTGGACTCTCTGGGTAGGGTTTAGAAAGGAAAATTTGGTGAACAGATTGGTCTTTGAGAGGCAGTTTAGCAAGGAACTAGCCCTCAAAGAGCAGGTAAATAAGATAACCTTTATTGTCATTTTTTCCCCTGTGGGCACACTGGCACACATTAAAAATGAAATTCTGTTGCCTGCTGTCAAAAGTGTACACATACATAACACACATGTAGATATGCTATATACATACGTATGTATATACCTACATCCTAACATATAAATATTAATCAAGCATTGTAAAATTTATTTTTATTTGCAAAATGTGTATCTTTCAGACCTGAATAATGTTTTGCAAAAAATGCTTATGACAAATCTAAGATGCTCAATAAAAGATAAAAGTCCGTATGATCCTCCATAGAAGCATTGCTGGTCCTATTCAATTTTCTCTCCTTCTTCTCCCAGTCATCAACTCTCCCAGTAACCTGCCTCATTCTTCCTATCTCTTCAAGGTAAGGAGAAAGAATAAACTCCCTTCGGTATTATAATCTGAACCAATAAAAAAATAATAATCCTGAAACAGCATAGCAGATTGCTTTATTGGAAGCAGAAAAGAATATACCGGTAGTCCTCAACTTACGACCACAACAACTGAGCCCAAAATTTCTGTCGCTAAATAAGACAGTTAACAGAGTTTTGCTCCATTTTAGGACCTGTCTTGCCACAGTTGTTAAGTGAATAACTGCAGTTGTTAAGTTAGCAACATGGTTATAAAGTGAATCTGGTTTCCCCACAGACTTCGTTTGTCAGAAATTCGGAAAAGGTGGTGATCACATGATTCTGGGACAAGTCCCTTTTTCATGCCGTTGTAACTTTAAACAGTCACTAAACGAAAGGTTGTAAGTCAAGCACTATCTGTAAGTAACTAATTGAAGGGAACTTCTACACTCACCCATACATTAACCCACCTTTCTCCAACCAAGCATCTTCTAAATGTATTGGGCTTCAACTTGACAAGCCACTCTGGCGAAGGAAAATGGGAATTAATGTCCAAGACATCTGGAAAGCTGGGATGGTTGCCCTGATTTTTAAAAGCAGCCATATGTCCATTAATTAATTAACTTATCTATTTAGAATATTTCTTCACAGCTTTTCTGAAAAGCATCCCAGATGGTGTAGATGAATTCAACAATAAAAAAAATTCCACAACATTAAGCATTAAACCAGTGAACATTAAAAACCACTAAACAATGAAAACTACCTTATAGTATTAGAGCAAAGTACTACCTAACCCACCTCTTTATCGCTAAAAGTAGTCAGCCTTGGAGAAACCATAAATAGGATAAGTGTAACTATCCTTAATGTTTCTCCTGAGCAGCTTGCAGATCGAATAATTCATATTGCGTAAGCAGTCTTAATATTTGCAGATTGCCATGGAATCTGCTCAGGAAATTAGTTTTTAGTCAGCTGTTCTTTTCTAAGCCCCATATTGTTTGGCCCATAAAGATGCAGGAATCTAATGTATAAAAATGGGGAAAGTAAATTTCAACATGTTATAAGGCTCACAACCACAAATAAGTAAATACTATGTATTACTTATTAAGAGGTCAAATTTCAGTCACAAATCAGGATTAGCCAACTAAATAACAGCGTCTAATATTAGAATGAAAACTATGGATAGAATATCCCAAAGATGCTTTTTTTCAAAGGAAGGCAACTGGACTTTCTTGTTTTTTTTCCTTTGAAAATGTTTTGCTTCTCACCCAATAAGCTTCTTCAGTTCTAACTGACTGGTGGGGAATGGAAGGATTTATATTCTTTGCAATCATCAGGTCAATTCCCACCACACACTGGAGCACAAACTGGGTTTAGTCAGAACTCTACATCTCAGGACTGAAGGTTTGCCTACAAGCAAAGAAGGAAAAGCAAAAGAACAAAATCATATAAAGGAAGCCCTCAGAACTTCTGGCTATCCTAACTGGGCCTTTGTAAAATCCACAAAAAGATCCAGTAGGAACACCCTCACCACAGACAGAGCAGAAGAGAACAACAAATGGAGCAAAAACAGTTCATTTAGTGACTGTAGTTCAAAATTACAACGGCACTGAAAAAAGTGACTTATGACATTTTTCACAATTACGAACCTCGTAGCATCCCCATGGTCATGTGATCAAAATTCAGATGCTTGGCAACTGGTTCATACTTATGACCGTTGCTGTGTCCTGGAGTCATGAGATCCCCTTTTGCGACCTTCAGACAAGCAAAGTCGATGGGGAAGCCAGATTCACTTAATAACTGTGTTACTAAATTAACAGCTGCAGTGATTCACTTAACAACCATGGTAAGAAAGGTCATAAAATGGGGGCAAAACTCACTTAACAAATGTCTCACTTAACAACAGAAATTTTGGCCTCAATTGTGGTCATAAGTCGAGGACTACCTGTATTCCAGTATTTGAGGGGCTGCCACAAAGTAGAGGGGGCCAACCAATTCTCCAAAGCACCAGAAGGCAAGACGAGAAACAATGGATGGAAACTAATCAAGGAGAGAATCAACCTAGAATTAAGGAGAAACTTCCTAACAGTGAGAACAATTAACAATGGAACGGCTTGCCTGTAGGTGCTTCATCACTGGGGGTTTTTAAGAAAAGACGGAACAAATGATATAGGGTCTCCTGCTTGAGCAGGAGGTTGGACTAGAAGACCTCCAAGGTCCCTTCCAGCTCTATTCCGATTGAACATACATGCACACTTTAAACCCAGTAATACAGTAATACAGAAGCTTGTTTTGTCCTCAAGGACAAAACACCCAGACACAAACAGAGCAATGTTGTATATGAGTGCAATGCAGCGGAAAAGTGCAGATCTCTACAATGGGGAAAAAAACAACCACTTCACAAGCACAAGTCACAACACAGGAGAACAAACTCATCAGGACAGGATTCAGCAGTCCATCTGCATCTGAAAGACAGGGTCACTCTTTCAAAGACAGCAAGCTTCACATTCTGGACAGAGAGGATCACTGATTTGAAAGAGGGGGGTCAAAGAGGCCATCTATGTTAAAATTGAACATCCCTCTCTCAACAGAGAGGGAGGGATATGACAGCACCTATCTCCTGTTTACAATGCCGTCCTTTCAGCAGTCCCAACAAGGTTCCACAGCCTTTTCCACAGCCTCTGATTCAGGTGACTCTGAGGATACAGATTAACCCCACAAATGGCCTCAAAGACTCTCAAAGTGCAAACAACAGAGCCTCAGAGCATATCTGAAGCCAGAATCCAGTCCTTTGCTTCTTTACCCCTATCTCTATCCTTCTAAAAAGTTTAAAGCCAGATGGGCCAGGAAGTGTCAAATTGAGATAACCACAAACAAACTAAAATATAATATAAACTAAGGAAGAAAAGAAGGAAGAAAAATATACCTAATGTTTTATACGTTTATAATACCACATTTCCAATTTCTCAATGTGATTTTATAAACTATGCTTTCCATGCTTGATATAACCACAATTCCCAATAAACAGTCAAATTCCAAAGCTTTAATATACAGGTACTGTATTATTCAACATTACATCAACATATTTAACATTTAAAGATGTTTCCCATAATCCCACTTATTACTGTTGCACAGTCAGCCATAGGTTTAGATTGGATTTGGTATTGTTATCCATCTATCGTCTTTCCAAATTATTTATTTTTATTAATATACTATCCCGAAAAGATAACAAATGATCACATGGCCGTATCATATGGGTCAGTGAACCCTCATACTTTTAACACCAAACTGTTTCTCGGTTTATCAAGCCATTCTCGTTGCTAAGGTTCACAAATGGCACTAAGCCAATTAGCATCAAACAACAACAACATTGCTCAAGTGGTTGTTGCAGTTGCAGACAGAGTGTCTTGTGGGAACTTACTTACTTACTTTCTACACACACACACACACACACACACACCTCGTTGTGGAAATTGAAATTGATGTAGGATTCTTACTGTGAATCTATTATGAGAAGTTTAAGCCAATGTCATCACAAGTTGCAAATGACAAATGCTTTAAATTATGCACAACTGATATCAGTACAGGAAATGATATGCCTTGTACATTGCTTAAGTGTTTATCTTGGGTTGGATTCAAATTACTGTCAGCCAAATGATAGATTTGAATGCACCTCTGTCAGCTATATTCTGATAAGGTAGCGATCTGTCACCAGTGTGTGTGTATTGTGATTTCTAATCCACTACATTGTAATTGTTGCTCTGGGTTTAACTACTTGCTTAGAGACAGTGCGTAGCTGCCGGCATCTCAAGCAAAGTTAAGCATCAAAGCTATAACGGAACACTTAAAAGTACAGTTTCAAGTATGTTTCCTTGAAATGATATGCCAATGTAAGTAGCGAAACTTACTTTCAGATAAAGTAAGGGCTAAGGAAGCTTACTAAACTCAGTCTGAATCATCTTGGAACTATATGGAGGCTTGTGCTACAAGAATTCATATTTTCTTTGGAATACATTCTTATTTAACCATGAACCTTAGCAGAATGAGAGACTATATGCTTAAATTCCTTGGGATCTCTGAATTGTATCCTATTTGGAATTCATATGATCAAATGATAACATTCTTGACAAGTCCTCATTCTGTCTCTGTTTTTAACATATTATAAATCACCCGAATGCAGGATTTTTACAATATGGTATTATTGTATGAATGCAATTCTGTATCTACAAGCCCCATTTAGCATAAAGGAGTTGATTTCCCAGTTGTATAAAGTTGCTTACAAAGATTGATTTGTTAGGTTAAACTATCAGAAATATAGTTATGTACATTTATATATTCGTTCTGCATTTGATAAAAGTAACCTAGCTGTTATACTGGAATTTATTTATTTTTTAAAAAAAATCCACGTAAAAGTGTATTTTCTACTTTATATTTGGATGGACAATGGTGTTACTTATGTAACATGTCTTCTCACAGCTGTTCAGATATCCTGAAATAAAATGCTCCATAAAGTAGTATTAATTTTCCAGTCAACATTTTATCCTTCATCCTAACAACTTACATGAAAGGTTTAAAATAAAGCATTGTACACCTAAGCAACAAAAAATTGATTTTGAGATACGAAATACCAGATCCTTCACTCTGATCTAATCTTGAAAATTTTTATCCAACATGTCTTAATGTACCAGCTTGGGGATACAAGATAGTTATCACTGCAGTAATAGCAAAAGAATGGTTAAGAATAGTCCTTTTTATAACTGGCAAAAGAAATATTATTTGGATGCTGGCTTGAGCAAAAAATGTTCTTCAAAGGTTTATGAACTTTAGAAAAAAAAATATTAAAACTGTACTATAATTCCAATCTTTCCATGAGAAAGGAATTTTCTTTGAATAGCCAAGGTAATTCACACAATAACGTTCAATTAAACTTAACTCTTTACCTATTTGGATTTTTTGAAAAAGCACCCTATTGTTTTTGTTTCAATTACTCTACTGATTTTGATTTTCTGTTGTGTCCTGAGAGCCTTTATTATTTTTCTCAGAAATAAGGTATCTTTTTATGTATATACCTTATTATGACATATTTATGACAACAGAATCAAACATAGATTATTATGTTTCACTTGTGATTCTCCTGAAAGGTCTCTGATATGATTATGACATCAGTAACTTAAGGCTACAGCAGAAATAGTTTGCTTTGAATGGAAGTGTCTATTCTTTTTTTTTTTTCTATCATGGATATGAAAAATGACTGGAGAGTCTCTTGAATTTAGTTAATCTTCTAAGAACAAAATAAATATGGAAATGATTAGTCACTTCCTCTTCCAGGAAGTTTTCAACTCGCCAGTCTATCCCAGACTGTCTATCCCCTGTAACTCCATGATATTCCATCCAAGTACCAACTTGGCCCAAACCTTCTTAGTTTCCTATACCAGACAAGAATTCTCAATCCATCAATCAATCATATTTGCTAAAGAAACCACACGTAGTATATATGGATACAGAGTAGTAACATGTCCTTTGCCATACAGGTTCCACATATTCTTTCATAAAAGCAGGCCAAATAAACCCTTGATTTTAAGTTGATGAAGCAGAAATATCGAAAAACAACGAAACCCTTGATTTTAAGTTGATGAAGCAGAAATATTGAAAAACAACAGAAAGAACAGCAGATGTATTAGGGTAGCCTCAATAGATATTGTTTCCTCCACAGTGCTGTATATTTTAAAATAAATCCAGTAAGCCATCTTAGCTACGTCCCAGAGGAATCGACACAATTATTTTCCTGCTAAAAGCAAGCAGAAATTGAAATTATAAGGTACACACTGCAAGCCCGGCTGTAATGCATTCAATTTTGATAACGAAGAGATCATCAGCATCCATTTGGGATAATGATGCAAAAATGGAAAATAAAGATAGTTCACTCTGGATATTGTCCATGAGGATTTCAGAACACCGTGTTTGAAATAAGTAGAAATAGGGAGCGTAATATTTCCATGAGTCAGATATCATTTATGTCTGAGTGAAACTGAGATTCCATTTGATGGAAATTGCTGTAACCTCTGCTGGACCTTACAGATTGTGTTCAGATAATTGGCCAGAAATTACTTCATGTATTGAGAAATGCAATACACTAAAATTGAATGTGTGGACTTATTTAGAATCTTAGTACCAAAATTAATTTATTACAAAATTCATCTCAATTTTCTTCTTAGCTAGTACGCTCGCTTTGCATAGCCATGTATCAATCTGAATACTAGCTGAATTTTTTGAATATGTCCATATACAGGCATTCCTCGACTTACAACAGTTCATTTAGCGACCATTCAAAGTTACAGCGGCACTGTAAATGTGACTTATGACTGTTTTTCACACTTACAACCACTGCAGTCACGTGATCAAAATTCAGACACTTGGCAACTGACTCATATTTATAACGGTTGCAGTGTCCTAGGATCATATGATCAACTTGAGACTTTCCGACAAGCAAAATCAATGGGGAAGCCGGATTCACCTAACAACCGTGTTACTAACAACTACAGTGATTCACTTAACAACTGAGGCAAGAAAGGTTGTAAAGGGGGGCAAAACTCACTTCACAAATGTTTCACTCAGCAACAGAAATTTTGGGTTCAATTGTGGTCGCAAGTCGAGGACTATACCAGTATTGTAGTTTTCACATTGTCATGGTGGGACTGAATTGTGGTGATTTTGGAATTATATCAGAGAGAATAACCAGCAAATACAAAAAGCAGCCACTCAGCAAACAAAAATGAATTTACAGAGTCAGAGTCATTTTTATTTTTTAGTCATCATTTTTATATTTTTTTATCCCACCTATTGAGGACTACCTGTATTTATTTTTCAGAGTTTTGAGGGTAAACCACTGTGTGTGAAATTTGATTTTACAATTATTAGCTTTACAAAAATGATTTATATTTTAAATTATAATTATATTTAAAATGTGCTTTTTTAAACTTTGCATATTTTCAGTTTAGCTTTAGTTTAATCAAATTAATGTATTATATATACGTACGCGCACACACACATTATAGTTATATGTATGTATGTATGTATGTATGTATGTATGTATGTATGTATGTATGTATGTATGTTTTTTTTTCCTCTGTTAAATCACCTGGTATACCCAAATACCTTTGCCTTTCGGCCCCTCCAGGGGCCATCCAGACAGTTAATTACAAACAACAGTCCGTTTCTATATGTTATATTTTTACATAAATAAAGGGAGACTAGTATAGATTATTTATGTAAAAATATTACCTATAGAAACGGACTGTTGTTTGTAATTAACTGTCTGGATGGCCCCTGGAGGGGCAAAAAGACAAAAAGGAAGCAGTAGGCTTACTCCCATATTTGGGTATACCAGGTGATATAAAAAAAAAAAAAAAAACATATATATATCCTTGTTCCTGGAACATGCAAATAGGGAGAAGAATCCTGTGGCTCAGAGGTTTAATCACTTGCCTTTTTAGGCAAGGGGCCCGGGTTCTAATCCCATAAGGGTGTGGCTAGCTGATGAGAGCTAAATAGCTTGAAATAGATCTATACTAGTCTCCCTTAATTTATGGAAAAAAAGAGCGTAGATAAGGGAAAGAGGGTAGTTGTCGTT